>PVJC01005438.1:0-22358 GCA_004026665.1 Murina feae | reverse complement strand
AATCAAGGAAGGCCATCAGGAGTGGAGGGGAGGGAGATATGTAAGCAAGCTTCCTTCCTGCTGCCTCCAAAGTAAATTGTCTCACTGTTTCTGGGACTGTACATGTTTTTCTGGTTGTTTTTGTGAAATGTCATTTCTCAAGATAGAAACACGAGGTTTGCAAACCTCTTGAGGTTTATAACAGAGTCGCTGACTGGCTGGAGGTTGCCGTAAAGAGCACCTTATGTGTTCAGTTTTCACGGTGGCTTCTTTGCAAGCCTCAACCAACTGCCTTCACATCTGGGATCCTACGGAAAGCAGAACGTCGCCTCTTGGGCTCCTGCAGGACAGACCACCAGTGGACATGTGATGCTAACAACTGTCCACAGGTGACTTCCCAGGAACGGACCCCGATTTCGGCAGAATTCCTGCACCTATACCTCATTCGATTTGGAAAACATAATACAGTTTTTAAAGAAAGCACATTTTGCCTTGGCTGACTTAGCTCAGTGGTTAGAGCGTCGGCCTGCACCGAGGGTTGAGGGTTCAATTCCCGGTCAAGAGCACGTACTTGGGTTGCAGGTTTGATCCCGGGCCCTAGTCAGGGCACATGCAGGAGGCAACCAATTGCTGTGTCTCTCTCACATCAATGACTCTCTCCCCCCCTGCCCCTTCCCTTCCATGCTCATACACATCTCCTAATTTCATTCACTACTCAGAACTGGGGTCGTCTCCTGTGGCCTCCAGGGAGCAGTTGGAAGGATTAGGTGTACTTACCACCGTTTGTAGAGGAGGTGACTGAGAATGCCTAGGGAGTGGTGAGGAAATTGCCCCAAATCACAGCAAATAGCGTGAGGTCTCATGAGCCCTTAGACTTTCCTCCATTTCCTGTGTACCCAGTACTTGTCTCCATGTACTCAGGAGCGCTTTTTAGCGATAAGGGCCACATCAATGTTTGGAATAGCCAAGGATGGTTGTTTAAAATGTCGGTAAACAAATTTCAGGGAAAATCTTTACACCATATTGTCAATCAACAAGAGGCAGGTAACAACAGAATGTCAGCAATCAGAGGCAATGAAATTGCCCAAAGGCAGCCTGGGCACAACTGAAGCTGCCTGTGAACCCAGAAGAAGGAAAAAAAATCACACGGCAGTACAACTTCTTTCTCCCATCCTAAACGTTCCCTTCTATTTGCAGAGCATTCGCTCTTGCGTCTAACAAATCTCACGATTTGTCTTGCGGCTCTGACCTCTTTCCAGTAACGCTCCTCCTTGGAATGTGGGTCAGTGAAGCAGCTTTGCAGGAACCTGTCCTTTTGCCATGACTCTGTGTGCTATGTGATGGGCGAGGGTGAGACTGTCTCCACTTTCCTGGGATCCTATTTTAAAACACACGTCCGTCCATGTCACCTTCATCTACTGCACCCAGCGCCTGGGCCTCGGTACAGTCACGTTGTATTTAGCTCGTTTAGAAATGCAATGCCCTGTGCAGAGTACAAGTTACATGCAGATAGTATGTGTAAAGGGAGAGGGATCGGGGCAAAGAAAGAGCCCGCCAGAGTCTGCTGCCTGGAGCAAGGACTCGGGGTTCTAGTCCCGGGGTTCTAGCTCCTGCCCTCCACTCTCCTGTCTGCCCTGCTCCCTCATCACCTGCTGGACATGCCAGCCAGTTTTCCTTGGACTTTTTGTGCCATTTGTAGGAAGGACTTGCTGGGTCATCCAGATGTTGGCATCCAACATCCAACCATGGTCCTCTGACACCTTCTGCCCTGGGCCTTCAGTTCTGCTGGCTGCAGTGACAGCTCCCCCTGCCAGGGCTCTCCTCTCTCCATTCCCTCTCTCATCCTCATTTCCCTGCTGGGCACAGCCCGGGGCAGAACTGCCAGCCCTGCTCCCTCAGGAGCCTTAGGTCCAGCAGGGATGGCGCCTTGCCTTTAGGAAGGGATGTTTTCCGTTGTCTCCCCTTGTTCTGTTGGCCTCCCTCTTTCTGGGAGCTTCAGGGGACACAGGGCCCTTCCAGATGCTTCAGGACCCAGCAGAATGGCAAGTGAGCAAAGAGCTGGCTCCTCAGCACGTCCTGTTTATTCAGCACTTATTGAGTGCCTACTGTGTGCTCCCTGCCTTGAAAGGCTCTTGACCCAGTTAAAAGTGCACATGAATTTGCCTCAGCGGTTTCTGAAAGTGCCACGCTGCTCCCTGCGGTGATGACATGTCCTTACAGCCCTGTTCAGATTAAGGTCACGTTTGCCTCTGTTTTTTTCCGATGTCGCCCCCGTTTCTGGAGGCCATGGTCTTTCAGGCGGGTTTAGAGCTTTTTTAGCAAAACATAAAAACATCTTTATCTTGTTCTTCCCCTCAGAGCTGCTGCCTGCAAGGTTAGGTTACCCTCCAATGGTTTTTCTCTTACGGATTTTCACAGAAAAAAAAATTAATTGGAAGGTAATGCATATACCTTGAGAACTCCATTGTGAACATGTTGAAAGACATTTAAAATAGCTTGTTTTCTAGAAGTATCTTAATAGGACTTTTGTTCATATAAAATGTTTCCCTCCTTTTTTCTTTTTTCTTTTTTTTTTTTACAGCGACACAGTGCTAGTTTAGGCAAGTCTCCTGAACAGTTAGTCTTCATTATACAATAGGCACTCACTGCTAATAAGCACACTTTAAAAAACAGGGTTTCAAATCCTTACTAACAGTTCTTTCTGTCCCCTTTCCCCATCCCACCTTGAACCCAAGAGCCAAGATTCAAAGGGATTTCGATAAAGGATGTAGTCCCTGACTCCTTTTTCTAAGCATCAAGGCAGCAAAGACTAGCAGTGAATTAATTTACGGCTCTGCCAAGTTGGACAGATAAAAAATCCCCATTCACTCTGAAGGTCATTTAGAAGCACTAACCACTGGGAGACACTTCCATTCACACTCCAGAAACTGAGAACAAGGAATGGCAACTCGTTTGGAAAATTAATCTTCACAGGCCTTCTTAGCAGCAATTAGGGGGCACTGAATGGAGAGGCTTGAGTGAGGCCCGAGATTGGGGAGGGGTGTGGGACTTAGGGTGCTAAACTGCCTGTCAGAGCCGCAGCTGCAGGAGCCCCAGGCTAGACTTCAGGTTTCTATACATTCAGCTTTGAAAAGGGGAGAGGCTGTCAGGGCCTTAAAGGGACTCCCTGGAGGGGGGGGGGGCGCACTTTGATGCTTTTCTTACAAAAGGGCTTTTCAGGGCATTAATAAGCGGGCTTATGAAGGGACCCGGCGTTCCTCTTGGATCTGCTAAACAGATAATGAGGATTTCTAGTCATTAGCGCAACGACACATGGAAATTCCCAGGCACCATCTGAAACTGAGAGTGGGCGCCAAACACCTCCTCAGTCCTGCAGAATGAACTTGAGGTTTCCTGCCCTCTACGCGATGTGAACTCCCTTCTCTGGAATGTCATTTTCAGCACATTCAACAGAAATTTGGACATGAGGGAATCACAGGTTCTCGAGGTGTTAAAAATATTTTCTAGAAAAAAATCCCTCTAACTCCTGGTGAAGCTCATTAAGGATTCGGTGACAAGGGCAGCTTCCTTCTGTTTCGCCTGCCAGCAGGTTTGGGATTGAAGCTGTAGAGGTCCTCTTTGTTTTATGGAGGCGAAAGCTACTTGTCCTGCTAAATTAGGGGCCATGCCAGGACTAGCATGCAAACCGTTGTTCTGAGACCTGGCCCTGGGCTCGATCTTCCCACAACCTAGAAATCTGTGATAAAGAATAAATCGCCCGGGGTCTCTTTAATGAGGCCCTTCTAGGTGCAGACATAGTAGGACCTACACGTAAGTGTGGACTCATTTCAAATGATACAAAAATGAAGTCACGTGCAGCTGATGGGGGAAACCTGCCCTCTAGCAGGCTCACCAGGGTTCAAGTTATGCGCCTCTTGCTAGACAGGTGATCTTGGGTAAGTTATTAAAACTCTCCCGAGCCTCAGTTTCTTTATCTAAAAAAAGTACACAATGCCTGCCTCACAGAGCTGTCATGAAACTAAATTAAACTAAATTTAAAGGAGATGATATTTACAAAGCTGGTAGCCTGATGCTTCATAAAAGTTCGTCCCCTCCTACTTGCTGCAACCTGAATTCCTTATCTGAGAACAAAGTAGGGTTATAGATTAGCGGCATGAGCAACACCTTGGCTGAGGTGTAATCTGTGACTCAACAAACATAAAACACACAGGAGACTCTATTCCGGCCAATAAGAGATTCTGATGGTTTTAAATGCTTAGGGAGAAGGGCATGGCTGGTCTGATTAGACGTGAGGGAAGTGAGAGAGGGTGGGAGAAGGGAGACCAGGGCGGTACAGTCCAGAGATGTTCCCTGGAAATATAA
The DNA here is from genome assembly GCA_004026665.1 of Murina feae. Taxonomy (NCBI): domain Eukaryota; kingdom Metazoa; phylum Chordata; class Mammalia; order Chiroptera; family Vespertilionidae; genus Murina; species Murina feae. Next base: position 18,017 of record PVJC01005438.1, on the reverse strand, counting down.
TGCAGTTCTCATTCAAAATGTCCCCGTAGCCACATTTGAAAGTAAAGAAACATGTAACATTTATCTTAATAATAGATTTTTAACCCAATATATCCAAAATATGATTATTTCAATTTGTACGAATATGAAAATTACTAGTGAGCTACTTTATGTTCTTTTTTCCTGCGAAGTCTTTGAAATCAGGACATATTTTACATTTCAATTCAGACCAGGCACATTTCAAGCGTTCACAGTGCTGGGCCACACAGGTATGGACAAATCACTGTGCTGGATTTTGGGGACCAAAACGTCTAGGCTAGAGCATGGCTCCTGCCTTCAAGATGCTCACTGTCTAGTCTGGGGTCTAGGACAGAGGGGGGAATGTTTTAGCCAACAACATACATTTGCCTGTAGTTTCCCAAACTCGTTACCATAAGACACTAAACTTGTAGCTCAATCCTTTTCCTATAAGCCTTCGACACCCCCTAACCACAGAGCAATCTTCCTTCGCATCGTGTGCATAAACCATAGTCACACTGTGCCTCTGGCCTGGAAGCTGGGCTGGACAGCGCCCTAGGGAGCAATTTAAGGGAAGGAGGTACCTTGTCCTCTCATTCCTTCAGGCCGCGGAGTGCCCACATTATGCTGGGTGCGCCCTGATTCCAGACCAGTTGGCAAGAAACTGAAAGCGAAGTGTCAGCCCTAAAAAAACCAGTTACCTGTCTCCTGGGCAAGCAGCAACAGCAAAAGGAGCCATCCGTGGTGAAGACACAGCTGCTCTCCCTGCAGGCCGCACCCCACCCTACACAGTCCTCTTTCCCTCGCCCCTCCCTTGAGAGCCTCTTCATTTCCTCCATTGCCTGGCTGGGCTCAGAGGGGAGACTCAGCCCAATGTGAAAAGCCAATGGCTGATGCTGCTTGCAGAGCAATCTTTGCCGTGCAGGCAGGCGTGAGTCTCAGCAAAACCACAGGTTGAGATTTGCTTTAGATTCCTTAGCAGTTTTTGGAAATTCTTTTTTCCTTTCTGCAACTCACCCCCGTGCCCGTCCTCAGGTCCTTACTTTACTATTTCTGCTGACAAACGAATTCCTATTAAGGAGTTAATGACTCAGTGGGCCATCTTTCATGGGGATATTTGCATTTTTAAAGATAAAATAATAACCAAAAGACTGCCTGCCTGCCTGCCTGCCTGGTGGCCAGTGTAGCCCAGCAGTTGAGCATTGACCCAGGAACCAAGAGGCCGCAGGTTCAATTCCCGGTCAGGGCTGTGCCTGGGTTGCGGGCTCGATCCTCTGTGGCGGTGTGCAGGAGGCAGCCGATGGGCTATGTTCCTCATTGATGTTTATGTCTCTCTATCCCTCCCCTTCCTCTCTCTCTAAAAAATTAATAAAAACATATTTTTTTTAAAAGAAAAGCTTACTAGGTACTAGGCACTGTGCTAAGAGGATAAGGCCTCACTCCGGGTATGACTAAACAATGATGGAGTTTCAAGGTGAAAGAGAGGTGCTTTTAAAATCATACTTAGTACACAGCTTGAATGCAACCCTATGTATGGGGAGTGTTGTCAGTGGAGGATGTAGGAGGCATGCACTATTTTTATTTATTTATTTTGGTAAATTATAGAGCCGTCATCTTTATTGGTGGTACAGGATTGTTTGTTTCATTCATTCACTCATTCATTCAACAAGGATTTGTTGAGTGCTACTCTGAGTCAGGCACGGGCGGTGCTGGGGATCCGGCCATGACCCCGAATGCCAGAGCTCTGCTCTGAGAGCTCGCCGTGCAGTGAGAGGGAGACAGACAGCAAAACAGTAAGAGAGAACTCCAGGTGTGCTCATCCTGCAAACAAAATGGACAGGGGAGTGTGATCCAGAAAAACTGGGAAGCGGGGTAGAGGCTCCTTAGATCTAGGCCGCTGAGGGAGGCCTCCTGGAGGAGGTAACGTGGTTGCCTGCATCCCACCAAGCTCTTCGGTGGCCTCCTCTGCTCATTCTTCCTCCTCCACCCACCGGTGGGCTTCGGAGCCCAGTCCTGGGGCTTCTCCTCTTCTGCGCCCGTGCACGCTCCCTCGGTGCTCTTGGCCAGTATCCTTGTTTTATTTATATGCTCAGATCTCCCAAATGGATATCTCCAGCCCCAGTAAGTCTTTTGAGAGCACCAGACCCACAGATTTAAGTGCCAGTCTGATATCACCCCTGGAAAGTCTGCCAGATCTCAAAATTAACATGCCTAAGACAGATCTCGGTTGTCCACCTCCCTCAACCTGTTTCTGCTCCCCGACCCCATACTCAGAAAGCCATACCGCTCTGTACCCAAGAGCTCAAACCAAAGTTATTATCATTATTTTGTATTTTTTAAATTTTTTGAATGGGTAATTGTGGCAGGCAATTCGCAAGTGTCACTGGACCCAAGTTTGTGTATCCAATGCTGCAAAAGGCCTAAGCTCAAAATGTCAGAGTTTGGAGCAGTGGTTCTCAACCTTCTGGCCCTTTAAATACAGCTCCTCATGTTGTGACCCAACCATAACATTATTTTCGTTGCTACTTCATAACTGTGATGTTGCTACTGCTATGAATTGTAATGCCAATATCTGATATGCAGGATGGTCTTAGGCGACCTCTGTGAAAGGGTCGATCGACCGCCAAAGGGGTCACGATCCACAGGTTGCGAACCTCTGGTTTAGAGTAAGGGAATGTTTATTGGTCAAGAAGATGCCAACCAAGAAGATGGGAGACCTAACAGTGGCTCAGACTCACCTTGCTCAGTGGACTAGGTTAAGGGTTCTTAAGGGGTAAGGGAGAACAGGTTTGCAAACGTGCCAGTGGGGCAAGTTTTAATTGGGGAACCTTAGAGCTTGGCCATTTATGGTAAGGGGCGACAACACCAGAAATTCCTCCACATTGGGTCCTTCACCTCTTAAAGTGTCCAGGGGTCAAGTTCTGGCTATCTCCCATCTTTGGTTCTGAGCAGGGGACGGGGGTTAGGAGGGGTGCAAGACTTTAGTTCCGGGGGCGGCTGGAGGTCAAAGTTCTCTTTTCTGCGCTTGCTTCTGCTGCATGACTTGCAGTTTTGTTCTGTTGTCTCTGAAAAGCAACTCCATATCTTGTTAAACTGCTGGTTCTGCGGTTACACAAGCTTTCCTATCACAAACAATGCTGGGTGAATAAGTAACCTTGAACTAGCAGCATTGTTCACAGGACTAAGTCTTTCTGTGGGACACATTCAGGAGACACCCATCCTGTGGGTTCTGTCTCCAAAACAAACCTCCGCCACCACTTCTTTCCTGGTGCTCCATCTCCACCCAATCCAGGGGACACACCCACGTGAGAGGCCCTCAGCTTCCGGTCCTTGCATCTCGCCCTTTTGGGGAAGAGCTTTTTTGGGGCCTTGGATTTCTCATCTCATGGGATCAATGCGACGAGGCATCCTGATTATTCTGTGACGGGGCTTCATTTGGAGGCTCTCAGATAAAGGACCCTTATTAAACCTGGAGGGAAGGTCAGGCAAGTGTCTGGGTGTTCTGGAATGGACATAAACTTCCTTCAGTTGTCCCTTCAGTGTGTATTTTCCACCTGTGGGTTTCCAAGGCATTTAATGGAGTAGGAACAAGACAGGAGTTTTTGGCACTGAAGACAAATTCACTTTAAGGAGACCTTGAGATTGAAATTCTGCCACAGCTTTAGAATGTAGTCCTACCCTGAGGGCACTGGAGGAAGTTCCAGGGTGAGAATGGATTCAGAGCACAGAGTCCTGGTAGAGGAGCTAAAACACTGGAGCCTAGCTGGTGTTGCTCAGTGGCTAGAGCATCAGTCTTCGGGCTGAAAGATCCTGGGTTTGATTTGGGTCAAGGGTACATGCCCAGTTGCCAGCTTGATCCTGAGTAAAGTAGGGAACGTGCAGGAGGCAGCCGATCAATTATTCTCTCTCATTGATGTTTCTCTCTCTCCTTCTCTCTCTCTCTCCCTTTCTCCTCCTTCCTCTCTGAAATCAATAAAAATAATTTTTTATAAAAGGGGACAACCCATCACCCCTAAAATACAAATCAGACTTTAAAACAAGCAAATACTGGAGAAAGGAGCACTGCCTGGTGAGGTCCCTGTCACCAGGAATCTGAGAATGAAAACCAGTGGTGGTAACGAAGGAAAGGCACCAGCGTTTTGTCACCTTGGCCTGCTTTATCTCTCTCCGCCTTATAATAAAACTGTAATCATGAGCCTTTACTGTGTGTCATGCATTTTCACATAAGCTTTTCTTTAATCTTCCTGACAACCCCATTTTACAGATAAGGAAACGAAGGGGCAGCAAGATCTTCATTTTTCGCCTTTCAGGGGTGGAGTCCCTGACCACACAGGAAGGCCTGAGGGCAGGTGGATGCTTTGATAACTTTCCTGAACAATTAAAATGCGTATCGCGGTGGGTGGTCTGCACACTGTACTTCAATCATTTAATGCATACACCAGTGTACATACAAGCTACGGACAGCAGCCTGCCGCTGGCAAGATCAGACTCTAGAGGGAGACTTCCCAGGTTCCAGCCTGGTGTCGTCATTACCAGTTGTGTGACCATGGACACATTCCTTTACCTCTCTGGGACCATTTCCCTTAAGGGCTGTTGAGAGAATCACCTGAGCGAAGACATTTGAAGTACTGAGGGCCCTGTGTGGCACAAAGTGGGCACTCAGTTAGTGGCAGTCTGCCTGCTGCCCATGCTTTAACCAGGCGACCAGTATGGAGTGCTTACTTGTCAAGGGCTGGGCTGGGGGACATAAAAAGCACTCCTCCCGAGGGTGGTCTCCTGGACTCCTCACACCATCCTGCAAGGAAATCATTCCCTCTTTTGTCCAGTGGGGGACCGGGAGCTCCAAGACACCTCAGATGTCGCACATCCAGCTGTTAAGGGACAGGATGGAAGTCCAAACCCTGCTTTGTCTGCTTCCAATACCTGGGCTCAGTCCCAAGCACGGAAGCTTGCTGTTAAGGTGCAGCCTGCTCTCTGGCAAGCCCGGGGCGCGGGCTGCTCTTCCTGCCACAGGTACACGGACACACACACAGCACGCAGATGAGGCACTTCCCCAATGCCTGTGCCCTCCGCTGACTGTGCTGCCACGACTGCTAGTCTGAGAGGCGCTTTCCCACCATACGGTTGACAGTGGTTTAGGAAATGGCTCAAAATAAGTGAGTTCTTGACATGGTGAGACGCCGCGGACATTAGATCCTTCTTCTTTCCGGTTCAGGAACACAAGAGGCTTTGCCCAAGAGAAGCAGCCCAAGCCCTGGGGGGATGTCTGCATTTGTGCCCGTAAGCTCTTGAGCCATAAACACATGGTTTGATCGCCTTAAACTTTCCTTCTTCTTAATTCAGTGTCTGGGCGGGAATAACTAGCAGAGGGAGGGATGGGGGGGGCGGGGGGGTCCACCGGCCAGCAATACAATAATGATTCTTGAAGGCAAAATAGAAAATATTTGCAAAAAATGAGCAATGATAGGATTTCTCATCACACAGCTCTGCACCACCACACTCCACCCTGCACACACCCATCTCTCTTCTTACAATAAAAAACATCTCAAATTTCCCATCATGCAGAAAATCGTTCTCGGTCCTCCTTTCCCTCTCCTCCTCTCTCTCACTCTCTCTTTCTGTCTCTCTCTTCCCGGAAGAAATTCTTCAGTGTCAGACACTTAGAGATCATCCAATACAGGTCATCAGTTTTAAAGTCAGGCAAATCTGGGTTTGCATCCTAGCTCTGGCATCTTAGGCAAGTTATTTAAACTCTCTATGTCTCAATTATTTCATATGTAAAATGGGCTTAAAAATAATACCTAGCCCTAGCCGGTATGGCTCAGTGGATAGAGAGTCAGCCTGCAGACCAAAGGGTCCTGGGTTAGATGCTAGTCTAGGGCACATACCTTGATTGCAGGCTCCTCCCATGTCTGAGCCCTGGTCAGGGCACGTACAGGAGGCAACCACTTGATGTGTTTCTCTCACATTGATATTTCTCTGTCTTTCCTTCTCTCTTCCACTCTCTCTAAAAATCAATGGGAAAACATCCGTAGGTGAGGATTTAAAAAAATAAAAAGAAGAAGAATTAACAGACTTTTAAAAAATAATGATACCTCACATTCATTGGTTTGAGGGTTGAATGAACTAATGTTCGTACGGTCCTCAGCTCAGAGCCTGGCATATAGCCCATGCTCCCAAAATGTTCCTTGTTGTCAGCATCCAATCTACCACCTTCATTTCATAGACAAGGGAACTATCATATCATACGGTCATGTGACCAGTTAGTGGCAGAGCCAAGACAAGATCCCGGCAGCCGATCCCAGTCCTCTTCCTACGGTACCACACACAGCATCGTTCACTCATCAACTTCAAGAATGACGCTGGGACATTTTCCAGTTGGTCCCATTCGTGCGGAGCTGACGACGGTGCCAGGGCCGAGAGCGTCCTGGATTGCTGGCTCCCCTCGATCGGGGGCCAGCTGAGCAGGAAGGGGAAGTATGAATGCCATGTTGACACATTGCCTCTGGGGCAGTCAGCCCTGATAAAGCTGATTTCCACAGAGCGCTAAGCAACTGTCCTCTCACTGCTAATTTATCTTTTGGAAGCTGAAGCTCCAGAAAAGAGAAGTTGATAGGATGGTGTGTCCCCATCAAACATTTTCAAACACTCCGGAAGCAAACCTTTGTGTCCAACCAGTCCCAGTCCACATCCCTGCGGGTCTCCCTCTGTCTCCAAAGCCCTGCTCCAATGCTGAGAGAGTCTGTGTGATTGCCTACTGTGCCTCTGCTGGGCAAACTGGTTTCTGTACCAATGACATCTTAAGCAAGTTGCTCCCATTGATGGCTGGTTCTCTGAGAAATGGTCTCCATGCTCCTGGAGATGGTATATATCAAGCCCCCTTCCCTTTTTGGGTGGGGAGATCCAACTTCTTACTGCTGCCCAAGACTACTTTGGTCTGTAAGTTCCCTTAATAAACTCATGGTTCAATTCTGGAGTTGACAGCCTCTTTCTCTAGTCTCTCTGCCCCATATTCCTTTGGAGTCGTTCCAGTACACCTCAGAAAGTTTCCACAACAGCCCTGTTTTTGCCCACATGGCACGATTTTACCTCCAATGTTCCTCCCGTTCCCTTTTCTTAAAGGACACACACACACACACACACACACACACACATAATCATACATGTGCCCATGGGCTTTTGTTCCCTATGGAAAGTATTTAAATTGTCTACACCAACATTCAATTTCAGGATAGGAGGATCCAGTAACCGACAGTCAGGGCAGTACAGTTCCTGGTGTTTCCAGAGAAAAGAGAATCATTAATTCTGACAAATGTCCCCACGCTCCTGCTTCTAGCCTTTCCAAAATCCAATCAGAGGAGAAGGTGGCCATCTACAAGCCAAGGAGAGAGGCCTCAAGAGAAACCAACCTGCCCACAACTTGACCTTGGAGTTCTAGCTTCCAGAATCATGAGAAAATAAATTTCTGTTGTTTAAGCCACCAGTCAGTGATCCTTTGCACGGCAATCTGAGTAACCTAACCCAAGCACCTGCTCTAGAACCCCTCACCCCCAGCACCTCGAAGGCTGCTTCTGTTTTCTCCTCTCTGAACCTCCCCCTACCCTACAGGCCTGGACTCATTAAGTTCTTGGGATCAAATAAAACTGGTTCCACAATCCACTGCCAAATCTTCCCATTTCAGGGGCTTTGAGGGGGGGGGTGCTGATTTCTGTTTCAAAGTGGATTGGGGGGAGTAAACTGCCATTGGGGCTCCTAAGGGGCTGAGGAGAGAACAGGAAATACAGACAAAACAAACTGATTAATGCTGAGTCAGAGCCCTGGCTGGTGCTGCCAAGTGGTTAGAGTGTTGGCTGGCGCACCAAAGGGTTGTGGGCTTCATTCCTGGTCAAAGGCACATACCTGGGTTGCAGGTTCCATCCCTGGCCCTGGACAGGATGTATGCGGGAGGCAACCAATCAATGTGTCTCTCTCACATCGATGTCTCTCTCTCTCTCTCTCTCTCTCTTTCTCTCTCTCTCTCTCCCCCCCTCCCCCTGCTCTCCCTTTCTCTCTAAAAATAAATACATAAATAAATAAATAAATGAATAAAAATATCCTCCAGGGAGGATTTAAAAAAAATTGTGTGGGAGTCCTGCCCCACATGTGACAACTGAGCTTCCACACTCAAGGGTCTTCAGACAGACTCGTGGCAACTAACAGTCAGTAGGCGGTTCCCACGTGTCCGGGGGCAAGGCGCTCCCTCAATTAATTAATACAGGGCTTCCTGGGTCAGGGTGGGTGCCAGATTCTAGGAGATGCTGAGCCGTGGCAGGCCCCTTAGCCTTAGGATCTGGGTGCACAGATTCCCAAGTCCCACCCAGATTCCCTCCCCACCCCCAGGAGTGAAAGGAGCTGAGGGGTGGAGGGGGAATGCCCGCCCGTGACACACGCTGTGTTTGCTCCTGGCCTGGCTATCGACTCCAGGGGCCTTATCACTGTGTCCTCAGACTGGGCTGGGCGGGTCCGTGTGAGGGAGATGTGGCCCCACGGCCCAGTGGCACAGAAGAAAGGAGAAGAGGAGGGAAGGCTGCAGCAGAGCAAGAACAAAGCTGCAGGCTGTACCATGAAAACGCTTCTGCTTTTGCTGCTGGTGCTCCCGGACCTGGTGCGGGCCCCAGGCTCCCTGCACAGGTGAGGCCACGTCCCAGCGCTGTGTCCAGCCGGCGGGGGTGGGGGGGAGAAGGCCTGCTCTCAAGCTGAGGGCTCCCCTAGGAGAGGAAAGCTGCTGGGCAAATAGGGAGGAGAAGAAACAGGGCTCAGGAAAGGTTTACCAAGTGGCCACCTTGTGTTAGCCTGAGTCTCCAGCCCAGCACCAGCCACGCGGGGGCCTCCACCTCTGACCGAGCTGCCTGCCTGAGCCCCAGGGGCCTTCTCACGCTGAAAACAGAAGGACTGTGCAGCTCAGAGGACCTGAATACACCCCAAGGGCTGACCACTGCCCCGATAGTTGTGCTGTCCCTTCGAGGCAGCCCCTCATGGTATTCATGGAGAAGTGCAGACCATCCCACATCCCCATCGCCCCTGACCTCCAAGAGCCCGTCTCTGGGAGGGAGGGCCATCTCAAGTCTAAGGATCTGAGGGTCCCAAGGAGGCTGGGCAGGCTGGGGCAGAGGGGTCCTGATCCTGGCCAAATCCTGCCACACTACCTTGCAGACCCCCTCCTGAGTAACTAGCTAATTAACCTCTGGGGAAATACGGTGGGGGAGGCGGGTCAGAGAGAGGCAGGAATCCTCTTTTCCTCACACAGGACTTTGTCCTCAGGGTGCCCCTCAGGAGGGGTCAGTCCCTCCGAAAGAAGCTTCGAGCACGGGGCCAGCTCTCCGAGTTCTGGAAGTCCCAGAATCTGGACATGATCCAGTTCACGGAGTCCTGTACGATGGACCAGAGTGTCAACGAGCCACTCGTCAACTACTTGGATGTGAGGCCGGCCTCCTGGGGCAAAGGCTGGGAGGGGAGAGGGCACAGCCTGGCATGGCGAGTGGGCAGCAGCATTGAAGGCAGCATGGATTTCTCCTCTGGGGTGACCCATATGGACTGATGCCCGGGTCCCCTCAGACTTGGCCGAATAAGCCCCAGGGCACCTGAATGTGTGCACCTCTGTGGGCGGGAAGGGAGGAGCAGGGCAGCGTCTGCTGCATTGCTCCCAGCGATTCTCATAATAGAATCAGGATAGTGGTTAGATTTCCTCCCTCTCAGCCCTTCCTCTGTCTTCTACCTCCAATGGCCACTTCCCAGGTCGCTGAGCCCCCGGCTGTGCTGGCGCAGACCCTGCCCTCGGAGCTCTCCCTGGGTCCCTGCCCCTCCCCAGCACCCACAGCCTGCTCCCTTCCCTTCCCTGCCTGCAGATGGAGTACTTTGGGACCATCTCCATTGGCTCCCCACCGCAGAACTTCACAGTCATCTTCGACACCGGCTCCTCCAACCTCTGGGTGCCCTCTGTGTACTGCACCAGCCTGGCCTGCAGTAAGTGGTCAGGAGCCCCCACAGGGAATGGCTGAAGGCCAGGCCTGGGATCTGGAGCCTGGCACCCTGGGGGAAGGGGTTGGGTACCCATAACTGGCCATCCCTGCACACCAGCCTCCCCTCTTCTCCTCTGCGTCTGCTCTGGGACTGCCTTCCGCAGAAACGGGGCTGGGTCAGGGAGGAAGTTAAAATGGATTGCTATCCAAGCCGGCAACGTCCACACTGACCAGAATCAGCAGGGGGAAACCACCACCAAAAAATTACAAATTTTTGAATATTCCCCTGGGAACACCTCAAGGAACGTGGGGGACAGTTCCATTGCGGTGGCTCTTTCTGGGCAGGTAGGTGGGTCAGGTTCCGGTGTGGACTGTTCGCCTGCACCCGGGAGGCCTGGTGACCTCACTCCCACATGCCGGAGAGGGGGCTGGTGGGACAGTGCGGTGGTGGACCCCTTTGGCCAGAGGTCACTCAGAGGTCTTTGTGAAGAGCGGAAAAGGAAGAGCTAAGGAAAGGCGTCTCAGTCCATGGGGGACAATGTTTAGAGACGATGTCTCAGGCAACACTCATGGGGCCCTGGCCGGTTTTGCTCAGTGGATAGAGCATCGGCCTGCGGACTGAAGGGTCCCGGGTTCAGTTCCAGTCAGGGGCACATGCTGGGGTTGTGGGCTTGATTCCCAGTGTGGGTCGTGCAGGAGGCAGCCAATCAGTGATTCTCTCTCATCATTAATGTTTCCAGCTCTCTCTTTCTCTTTCCCTTCCTCTCTGCAATCAATCAACACACATACACACACACACACACACACACACATGTTTTAAAAAAAGAAAAGAAAAGTGTCCATGGTTGTGCAAGATGTTGGGAGCAATTTCCTGGAGTGGCAAGTGTTTATCCCGAGTTTCTTTGAATGCACAGTGGTCGGCAGAGGCTGATGCCTGGCATTTATTCTATGTGCCCCAGGAGCTCACAGGCAATTATGTTTGCCCAGGGACAAATATTTGGTCTTCTGCCAGCCCACCACGTACGTCTAGAGGGGAATGTAGGGGTTACTAGGGAGGACCATGGACAACCTTTCTAGATGCGCCTGATCATCTCTGTGTCCTCAGACTGGTCAGTTAGGGAGACGTGGTTCCCACTGCCCCGTGGGACAGGAGAAAGCAGCGGCGGCAAGGAAGGCTGAGGCCAAGCGAGAAAGGAGCTGCTGGTTGGGCCAACAGCGGAAGTTAGGGAAGCAGCTCTGCACACTGGGGTGAGGGGCAGGGATGGCGGCAGCGAGCTGATGGCCCAGGCAAGACCCGCATCCTTGCTTTCCAGAGACACACCCCAGGTTCAGCCCTTCCCAGTCCAGCACATACAGAGCCCCAGGGAGCCATTTCTTCATTCAGTACGGGACGGGGAGCTTGTCCGGAGTCATCGGGGCCGACCAGGTCTCCGTGAGTATAATGCCTTCATGTCCCCTCCCTTGGTAAGGAATCTGAGAGACAGAACACCGTTCAGAGCTCTTAGGAGTGCAGTTTCAGATCTGCCGCACGAAAAGGTGGAAGCCAGGAGCTGGAGCCGGCTTCCAGGGAAGGGGAGGCCTGGCCAGGCCTGAGATGTGCAATGTGCAGTGTGCTGGGTCCCAGCGCGGTGGCAGGGGGGATTCCTGCAGGGCACAGGGCACAGGGCTGAGAGCCCGGTGGCAGGGTTCACAACTGGACCGACGGCCCCAGGGCACCAAGGAGACAAGACCAGGCCTCCATCTTGAAGGAAGAAGATGTCCAATCTGGGCCGATGGTGGGAAGTCGGTTATTGAAATAAGTCAACAAGGTAGGGGCTAGGAGTCCAATCATAGAGACAAGGCAGAATCCAAGTCCAAGGTCAGCCCTGAACTCGATGCTGAGCTCGTGAGCTGCTCCTTAAACTCCTGTTGACCAAAGGTCCTATGGGCCCAGAGCTGTGGGAACCTGACCGAGGCGGGAGAGAGAGCCGGGGGGGCTCTGGCCCTCCCTGCCCGAGTTTATGGGCACAAGCACAGTAGTCCCCGCTTTTCCACGGTTTTGCTTTCTGTGGTTGTAGTTATCCTCAGCCAACCACAGCCTGAAAGTGTGAAATAGAAAATTCCAGAAACAGGCAATTCCTAAGTTTCAAATTGCACGCTGATGTGAGGGGCAGGAGGAAGTCTTGTGCCCCTTCACTCTGTCCCACCCGGGATGTGGATTGTTCCTTGGCCCAGTGTATCCACACTGTATGCGCTCTCTGCCCGTTAATCACTTAGTAGACAACTCAGTTATCAGATCAGTTATCAAAGAGAGAGAAGAGATCACTTTAAGTACCTTTTATTAGTGTATTGTTTTGTTCTATTTTATTATTAGCTATTGTTAATCTCTTACAGTGCCTAGTTTATAAATTAAACTTTATTATAGGTACATATAGGAAAAAAACTATATATGTAGGGTTCAGTATTAGCCTCAGTTTCAGGCATCCACTGGAGGTTTTGAAATGTTCACCCTGTGGAGAAGGGGGGGACTATTGTACACGCCCAGGCCTTTGGGGAAATAAAGGCTGACCCACTCCCGATGAGCACTGTTCCAGTTCTGCAGGGTCCTGCCATAGGGCTCAGACTCCATCAACATCCCTTTAAAGTAGGTGGGAGTGAACATATAGAGTGAAAAAAATGCCAAGAGCAAGAAACACAGTGTCTATGTAAAAAATACCGCACAGTGTCTATGTAAAAGATAAAGCACACTGCATCTTCTATTAGAACATGTGTAACCGTACAAAGACTGCTGAGAAGGCTACATCACATTCCTAACTGATTGTCATCATTACCTCTGGGAAGCAGAAGGGGCGTGGAAAGGGAATTGTGTTCTTTGGCTTGCTGCTTATCTGCTGGCTCGATGGGCAGCCCTGGGCAACAGCCAAGCCCACAGCAACTCCACCTCCCCTTGGTTCCTCCTTCGAGTTTCCTGGCTCCCAGCCCAGCTGCACGTTTAATACTCAGTGGCAGCTAGGGCCACAGGACACCCCCAGCATTGAGGCTTACAAGTGGGTTCTAGTCCACCTTCAACCTCGAAGTTCCAATTCACCCTTTTCCCACCTGACATCTGTCTTCCCTTACTGACTGGCAGACTGTAGACTTCCGTCTGCAATCCCAGGATAAAGCGACTTCCTGCTGTACACCATTTCACCAGCACCTGCAATGGCATCCAGTCAACTGTCCAGAATGCAATCCTTTGTGCATGTAGCTCTGCGTCTCTGATACAGATAAGCAAGGACGTGCCAAAAATTGTGGATGCAGCTAATGCAATCCTTATGAGACAATTGTAGCCTGAAATGCATATACTAGAAAAGCTAAAAATCAACCATCTGAGCCTCTACTGTAACCAATAAACAACAAGAAAACAAGCAAACCACAAACAAAACAAATCAAACCCAACGAAAGAAGGAAGGAAATAAATAGAAGAATGTGATGGATGTCAACAAACAGGAAAGTCCTACAATATAGAAAATCAACAAAGCCAAGAATTAACTCTTTACAAAGATTAATAAAATTCGTAAACCTCTAGCAAAATTAATAAAAAACTGAAAGAAAATACAGCTTAATATTAGAAATGGAAAACAATGCATTAATAAAGACCTTGAAAACATTAAAATGATAATAGGGCATCAAGAGTAATTTTATATTGATAAATTTGACAATTTTTTAAAAAAATGACAAATGCCCACGCCCTGACCACTTTGGCTCAGTGGATAGAGCATTGGCCTGCAGACTCAAGGGTCCCAGGTTCGATTCCGGTCAAGGGCATGTACCTTGGTTGCAGGCACATCCCCAGTTGGGAGGTGTGCAGGATGCAGCTGATCGATGTTTCTCTCATCGATGTTTCTAACTCTCTATCCCTCTCCCTTTCTCTCTGTAAAAAATCAATAAAATATATTTTTTTAAAAAATGACAAATGCCCTGAAAAATGCAGCATGCTAAAACTGACACAAGAAAAACATAGAAAATATAAATACTCCAATGTCTATTTAAATATTGACTGTTATTAAAAGCCTTTCCACAAGAAAACTCTAGGCCTAGGTAATCTCAGTGATAAATTCTTCCGAAGAAATAGCACCAACCTTACACAAATTCTCCCAGATGACTGATAAAGCTAGTTTGGCTCAGTGGATAGAGCATCTGCCTGCAGACTGAAGGGTTAGATTCTGGCCAAAGGCACATGCCTAGGTTGTAGGCTCAATCCCCAGCGTGGGATATGCAGGAAGCAGCTGACGAATAATTCTCATTATTGATGTTTCTATCTCTCTCTCTTCTACCTTCCTCTCTGAAATCGAGATATATATATATATATATATATATATATATATATATACACACACACACACACACACACATATATCATGATACACATATATATCATATATACACACATATATATCATGATATTATGAAGTGTTCCATGGGACATCATAATATCATGATGTTTTATAATAATATCAAAAACATCAAATGCCTATAAGTAAATTTAACAAAATAATGTGCAAGATCTCTAAAAGTGCAAAATATTACTGAGTGAAATTAAGGAAGATCTATATAAATTGAAGATAAACCATACTTATGATTCAGTATTATAAATAACTCAATTTTTCATCAATCAAAACAAGAGCAATTTTTATTAGAAATTGACAAGCTAATTCTAGAATTTAAGTGAATATGTAATGCAATCTAGATGAAGAAAAATACTGCCAAGTATAAGACATTATGAATATATAGTAATTTAGATATGTAATATTGACAGATGATAGGCAAATAGAAAAATAGAACAGAATAGAAAATTCAGAGACTACTCACACAGTCACCTGACCTACCCTGAACATGATACTGCAGTGGAGGAAATGATGGTGTAGTTATTAAATGGTACTAGGTCATCTGGATATCCACATAGAAAAAAAAAAAAAGAATCTATAATGACTCCTACCTCACACACCGTAGAACTTCTCATAGACTATAGCTATAAATGGGAAACGTAAAACAATAAAGCTTTAGGTAGGCAAAATTTTCTGAACTTACAAAACCCACTAATTAAAAAGAAAAAGATTGATAATTTTGACTATATTGAAATGCATATCTTCTGTTCATCAAAAAACACCATTAAAGAGTAAAAACGCCAGCCACAGTCAGAGCCGTTTCTGATATATACATCCAACAAGGGACTTGATGCCAGTCAATAAGAAAAATGCAGACAACCTACTTCACAAAAGGAGAATGTCCAATGGCATTAGTCACCAGGAAATACAAATGAAAAGCAAATGTACCCGCTGCATATTCACCAGAAGACTGAGATGGAAAAGAAGGCAACGTCCAGCATTGGTGAAGATATGGAGCTGCTGGCAACTGGAACTCTCAAAATATTGGTACTGAAAACATCACTCGGTACAAATCACCTTGGAAAATTCTGTCAATATTTATTCAGTTCTGTCAGTATTGACGCATGCTCTATTCTGTCAGTAATTTTACTCCCCAACATATATTCAAAAGAAATATGGACACGTCTTCACCCAAAGACAAGTACAAGCTGCATTGTTAGCAACAGTCAAGTACAGGAAGCAACCCAAATATGCCTCATGGTAGAATGCATACATACTGGTGGCATATGCACACTGTATAATACAAAGACAATGACCAAATTAAAACAGCGTGCAACAAGCGTAATGTTGGGTGACAGACGTCAGCCACCAAAGAATTCATACTGTATGATTCCATTCTTATAAAATTCAAAAATAAGCAAAGCCAGCACAGGCTGTTAGAACCCAGGAGACAGGTCACTTCTGAGGAAAGGTGTGACAGTTGGCAGGGCACATGGGACGCTTCTGGGGGTTGCAATGTCCTGTTGCCCAATTCGGGAGCTTGCTCACGTGGGTGAGTACAGTTTGTGAACACTCACTGAACTGCACACCTATGATTTCTGAATTATACTTCGACCGAAAGGGTTTACATTTAAACACTGAGGGGGGCGATGGCGAAAATCGTTGTGCCCATTGAGTCAAGAAGAGCTGAGTCGGAGGAGGATTAGCTTCAGGAGAGGGGAGAATCTGGGGATCTGAGGCCCTTTGCCAAAGAGCTCCTGGGCAAATTCCCTCTGGGCTTTCTCCCATCAGGTGGAAGGGCTGACTGTGGTCAGCCAGCAGTTTGGAGAGAGTGTCTCGGAGCCTGGCCAGACCTTTGTGAACGCAGAGTTTGATGGCATTCTGGGCCTGGGGTACCCCTCCTTGGCTGTTGGCGGGGTGACTCCAGTGTTCGACAACATGATGGCCCAGAACCTGGTGGACGTACCCATGTTTTCTGTCTACATGAGTAGGTAAGGCCTGTCCAGCCTGCCAGGCTGAGGTCAGTTATACCTCCAGGGAGACATCACGGTGCTGCTGAAAGAGCCCTCTTTGTAGCAGTCACACACCGGGGCTGTGTGATTTTGGGCAAAACACTGAACCTCTCTGACTATTGAGAGAGTGGGATTTGCCTCAGAAAGTCGCTGTGAAGAGCACTTTATAAGCTGTCGCACGCTGGACTGATTTAAGGAATGCCTGGAATTAGATATTCATTTATGCAGTGAATGAATTCTTCTCACACCCCTCTTATGCGCTGGGCACTGGGAATAAAGTGAAGCTAGAAAGACAGTACTCGTCCTCAAGAAGCTTAATCCCAGTGGGGGAGGCAGGAAAAAATCTACAATGAACTGAGAGTAAAATAATCACATGTTCATGGATGGCTAAGCACGTGTGGTATATACGTACAATAGAATACATTCAGCCTTAAAAAGGAAAGACAGTCTAACGCATGCCACCATGGGGATACATCTTGAGGATGTTATGCTGAGTGAACTAAATCTGTCACAAAAGGACCCCTTGTATGATTTCACTTATAGGAAGCACCTAGAGTGGTCAAATTCATAGAAATAGTTGAATGGTGGTTTCCAGAGACCGAGGAAGGGGAAAAGAGAAATTATTGAATGGCTGTAAAATTTTGGTTTTATGGGATGAAAGGTTCTATAGACCAGTTGCACAACGGTGTGGATGTACTTACCACAACTAAGCTGTACATTTAAGATGATTAAGATGGGCCCAGGCTGGGGTGGCTCCGTTGTTTGGAGTGTCGTCCCCTGCATTGACGGGTTATGGGTTTGATTCCCAGTCAGGGCGCGCAACCAGGCTTGTGGTTCATTCACAAATCATCGGGCAGAGCTGTCTCTCTTCTTTTGCCCAAAATGTCCAGACTAACTGGTTCACGGTCATTGGAAGCCCTGGTCTCCAAGCTTGCGTTTCTGCCTGTCTAGGTACTTGGTGGGAGGCGGGAGCTCGTTCCCGGGGTTTTCCCATGGCCCTTCCTTGGCAGCCTGTCTTTCTCTCCCTGTAGTGATCGAGAAGGTGGTGCCGGGAGCGAGCTGATTTTCGGAGGCTATGACCACTCCCATTTCTCTGGGAGTCTGAACTGGGTCCCGGTCACCAAGCAAGGCTACTGGCAGATAGCACTGGACACGTGAGTATCCCTCATGGTGTGGAGGGAAGAACTCATAACTCATAGCAGGCACAACTCAAACTGACATGAACGGAAGTGCTGGTCACTGGGAAAGGATGCCAGGAGCCTGTGTGAGGCTAGAGGCGTGGAGGTGCCGAGCGGAGGTGCAGGAAGGAGCATCAGTAACCAGGGTGACAGGCACGCAGTACCAGCGACCAGCTTCCTTCCTCATAGGACTGGTGCACCCTCAAGTCAACCCGTGGTAAATACAAACACGCCACCAGCTGCTTCTTGTTCCCGCCACATAAATTAGCACACAGACAAGGGCTGGTTGAAATGGGTGCAGAAGTGACTTGGATTCAGACTGTGCCTGCACAAGGGATGCACAGACGGTGAGACGCACATACAAGCGACTGCATGTAAAGAGGACAGTGGTCAGTGCTCCACGAGATGGGCCACCAAGGGTGCCCAACAGACAGGGCAAGGCAGCGTCTGTCTGAAGAAATCCTCGCATTTCATGGAGGTGGGAGC
>PVJC01005437.1:0-59485 GCA_004026665.1 Murina feae | reverse complement strand
TTAATAGATGTTTAATATTTTTCCATATCTTTTGTATACCTCATGTAATGACAGTATAATATTTCATCACATGGGTCCTTATTATTTACATGATTTTTAGAATAGTTATTTTAATTTTTGTTACTATAAACAATGTATAATCTACCCCGGCCAGTGTGGCTCAGTTGCTTGAGTATTGTCCTGTTTACAAAAGGTTACCTGTTGGATTCCCAGTTAGGGCACATGCTTGGGACTCTCTGTGCCTCCTGAACTTGTGTGATTTTTTTCCTTCATCAGATTAGGGAATTTTTCTGCCATTATTTCTCAAGCACATTCTCAATCCCTTCCTGACTTTCTTCCATTTCTGGAACTGAATATTGTTGTTTCATGTTATCCCACTGTTCCCTTAAGTTGTCCTCCTGTTTTCTAATTGTTTTTTCTTTTTCGTTCTCTTATTGAGTGATTTCTTTTCTACCCTGCCTTCTAATTCACAGATCTGATCCTCGGCTTCCCGAATATGCCGTGTATTCCTTCCACTGTGTTCTTTGTTAGTGCTGTGCAATCTTTTTTAGTTACTATATCTTTCCTCATGCTGTTGAGCATCTTTGCCATTAGTATTCTGAACTCTATGTCTGATAAATTTCTTATCTCCATTTCATTTAGCTCTTCTTCTGGTGAATTCTCTTGTTCTTCCATTTGGGGCTTGATTTTTGTCTTCCAGTTTTGGCTGCCTGCTTGGTTTTGTGACTATGTATTAGATAGATCCACTATGCCTCCCAATCTCAAACACTGTTAGTAACTGGCTCTGAGTACCCTGTTTGGTGCTATCAGCAATCCACAGCTTGTGGCTCCCTCTGCTGGGGCTGAGTGCTTTTGGAAAGGACCAAGATGTGCTCCAAGGTCTGCTTTTCCTATCCTTGGGCTCCAATTTAGATCAGGCAAAAGCTCAAAGCCTCCAGAGACCCACCTCTGCTTTAGTCTGACTATATTCAGTCTTCATTAGCCTCAGGTTATTGACCATACAGTGGGGAAAGAGGTTTTCCAAGAGGGTGGGGCAATTGCTTCTGCCTGCAGGCTGACTGCTAGTCTCTTAATGGGCCTCAGAAACCCTACAGGGTAGGGCAAAGTGTTTTCCAGTTGGGTGAGGCAACTGCCTTCCACCCAGGCAAAAATTGCCTGGATAACAAAGGTCAGCTAGAGAAAGATGTCCTCCACAGCATGTCTGCCTTCTGAGTTCTAACCCCAGAGCCTCTAATCCTGGCTTCTGCTCATACAGCTCCAGTCCTCTGCCAGAGCCCAAGGTGAGTGACTACACATAAAATTTTTTGTGTTGGCCATTTAAGAGGGTGCCTGCATTTGTAGCTGTCTATCCCTGACAGATAGCAACGATGTTGCTTTACACAACCAGATGTTCTGTGTGCACCTTTCTTAATTCTGGTGCTCTGGACTGGGGAGCCCAGCTTAGGGTTTAGACCTCAGAGTTCTCAGGGGCAACCCCAGCTGAGATATCTTTCTGGACCTTCAGCTGCTGTCTGTGGGAGTCCGGCCAGCCCTTTCACACCTCTGTATTTCCTACCAGTCTCTATGTAGTCTCCACTTTCCATTCTTGGTTATTAGGGTTCTCTCCAGCTAGTCTTCAGTTGATTATTCAGGATGTTTTTTCTGTATTTTAGTTGTTATTCCAGTTTGGTCCTGGGAGTGTGTCAGTATAACATCCACTTACTCCTCCACTACCATTTTGGAAAAATTCTCTGCTTAAAATCTTTAAGGACTTCCTATTGCATTTAGAATAAAATACAAAACCCTCCACAGGTTTCCAATCACAGTGACATGGTCCAGCCTTCCTTCCTTTCTACTTCTCTTTTTATCTTTTTTACTCAATTCACACTCAAAAATTCTATTCATTTGTTACACAGACTAGTATTACAATCCCCCTTTTTATTGTCTCTTCCCATCAAAACTATTAAGGCCTCACCTTCCAAGTTGTTTTATCAAGATACTAGAGGCCTGGTGCATGCCATTCGTGCACTGGGGGGGGGGGGAGTGTCCTTCAACCCAGCCTGCTCCCATTCCTAACGGTGCTCCCACTGTGGGAGTGCACTGACAACCAGGGGGAAGCTCCTGCATTGAATGTCTGCCCCCGGTGGTCAGTGCACATCATAGCGACCAGTTGTTCTGCTGTTCAATTGATTTGCACATCACCCTTTTATTATATAGGATTATAGATTACTGTTTAATTTTTTTTTTCTAATCTCCTGAATTTCCTAAGGTAACTCTGTTGGTAGATATATTACATCATTCTCTCTTCAAGCTCTTTACAATGGTACTCAAAGTCTTTCACAAACTGACTCCACCTTACATTTCTAGGTAGTCTCATATTTGTTGTTACATTGATCTGAATGTAAGCAGTTTAAAGTGATGATCTCCAGCCTTAGCTGGTTTGGCTCAGTGGATAGAGCGTTGGCCTATGAACTGAAAGGTCCAGGTTCGATTCTGGTCAAGGGCACGTATCTTGATTGCAGACTCCTTCCTGGCTTAGGCTCTGTTCAGGGCTCTTGCAGGAGGCAACCAATCAATGTGTTTCTCCCACATTGATGTTTCTCTCTGTTTTTCCCTCTCACTTCCACTCTCTCTAAAAAGCAATGGAAAAATATCCTTGGGTGAGGATTTAAAAATAAATAAATAAATAAAGTGTAATTAAAAAATAATAAAATAAAGTGGTGATCTCCATGTGCCTTTTCAAATTATATAAATGAGAACTATAAATATGTGGGTGCGACATATTCAGTGGAAAAATCAACACATAATATATCATATGACTGTATCACAATTTACTTATCTAACCCTCTATCTAGGACACTCATGTTATTTATAGCTAAACCCTTCATCATATTTGAACATCCTTAAAGTGTGTACTTGTGTATTCCTTAATTGAAATATCTTAGTGATAAAAATTGATTTTCACCTCCTTGATTGTAAAATTTTGAAATTATTTCATTTATGTAATTAAAGTTCTTTGTAAATGAAAACTTTGACCTTCATAAAGGAAAAGCATTAGTCAAAAATTATAGTGAAAAATAAAATATGAAAAAAGTGATTAAATTTAATATTGATAATCTTTAACTAAAAATGTAACTAAACAGTCTTTCACTAATATGTTCTTGGCCAGTTAACATTACATTCCAAAGCACCCAAACTTGAAGCTTAGGAAATTATTAATCCAGTAAAATGGGGATTTATAAAACTTAATAATATTTTCCATCAGTGTCGTCATGCTTATTTCATAGGATACATGGTAATGTGCATTTCTTTTGAATACATTACTGTAGCAAACATTGTTGGTTGACTATTCAGCATGCACTTTTCTCTACTTGCTTGCCAACAGAAACCTGGTTTTGTTCAGATATCCATCCTTTCTTTACATTATTAAGTTCAGAGGTAAATTCCTTTTTGTTTTAAGTCAATTGTGGTGATTCTATTCCTGCATCTATGATTGACCATCTTAGAGATGCTCATGTGACTGAATTATGGCCAATGAAATATAAGTGGAGCTGTGCTAAGACGCTTTTGGGAAAGATTGTTTTTCTATTAAGAAGACCAGAGGAGCTCTTGCTAGTTTGGCTCAGTGGATGGAGCATCGCCTTCGGATTGAAGGGTCCCAGGTTCGATTTTGATCAGGGGTGTGTGCCTTGGTTGCGGGCACATCCCCAATGGGGGATGTGCAGGAGGCAGCTGGCTGATGTTTCTTTCTCATCAATGTTTCTAACTCTCTATCCCTCTCCCTTCCTCTCTGTAAAAAATCAATGAAGTATACTTTTTAAAAAAAGAAAAGGAAGACCAGAGGAGAGGGCCTCTTTCTGCTTTTGGAAGTTTCTTACCTGGATGCGATGCGTGGAATTGCTGCAGTGAGCATGACGAGCCTTTTACAACATCCAAATGGAGATATAAAGGCAGCAGCTGAGCATACAGGTGGAGTTCAGATAGAGATGGAAATCTGGTCATTGGTCTAGAGGTAGTTAGATGTGCTTGTTGAGGAGACAGCTGAGAGTGAGAAAAGAAGGAAACTTAAATTACTTGCTATCTATCTAATAATACAACCCCAACTTTAAGCCCCAAATCTTGGGTATATGTCTAAAACACTTTACTACCTAAATAGTGTTTGGGGAGTCAGGGGAAAATGTTTGGATTCCATTTTGGGATCAGCACCCACAGAATAACTTTAAGTGAAAAGGATCTTTTCAAAGTCACTAAACAAATCACTGAAACCTCAGGCAGAGATGCGGTAGCAATGGAGCACCTGGTATGGTCCCAGCAGGATGTGGGGGTGGGAGCCTGGGAAAGGACATGGCAGTGGCAACTACATACCAGCAAATAGGTGCCCTTGGCTGACATGTGGGTTACATGGGTGGTTTTCAGGAATGCCAGACTCATTCTGTGATTCATCAATGCTTTTAAATTCATTTGTAGTAAGTATTGTATTATGTAGTCACACACTTTGTCAGACCCTAGGCAGGGGTTCTCAAACTACGGCCCACAGGCCACATGCGGCCAGCCAAGGACATTTATCCGGCCTGCCGGATGTTTTTGCTGCCTTGTTTTTTTCCTTCAAAATAAGATATGTGCAGTGTGCATAGAAATTTGTTCATTTTTTTTTTAAACTATAGTCCCGCCCTCCAACGGTCTGAGGGACAGTGAACTGGCCCCCTGTTTAAAAAGTTTGAGGACCCCTGTTAGGATGACATCAGGAAACAAGAAAATCCAGTTGCCCAACATCATGCAGGTTACGAACTAGTTAGGGAAAAATTTACTAAATAAGTAATTTGCTTTGACAGAGTCTTGACTATTCTCTGAAAAATATCCTTTCCCCAGTCATTGAGGCTCTTGGAGAAAAATTCCTAACACACAAACGAACCCAACTATAAACTACCATATGTAAAGCACTTTGTTCCAAAGTTCCCTGTTAAAGTCTTAATTTCCCTCAGGAAGCCTTTTGGGAGGCATCCCCTGTGGAAAGGAACTTATTACAGTTAAAGACATCTGCGGTACATTGCCAGCCTGCATTTCTCCAAGCTGGTTCTCAGGCTGTTACTGGTTAGTAGGTTTCTTTAGCAATAGAACACTAGATGGAACCCGTGGTCTGTCCATTTCTTCTCAAATCAGGCCAGCCATAGCCACATGTAGCCTTGGGTGTTATCATCCACCTGCTGACTTAAGCACTTGGTCCATTACCTAGCTAGAATGAAATACAATCTTCCCCTGTAAATATAGGATCACACACAAACTATAAGATCAGGTTTTCCCTGAATTAGGTTTTTTTAAATCCAAGTCAGCATTTTGTCTAGTTATTTTAGTCTTTACATTTATGTCCAGACCGACCAGCTACATTTAATACTTGGAAAATTAAAAAAACAAAAATTCATTAATATTACCATGGACGAGTCACTTCATGAGAATCCCCCTCCCCCACCTCCCTAGGTAACAAGAAGGCCATTCCCCCAGGGTCTCCTGGAATTTTGACATCTACGCAGGTAGGTGGGTGATCTAGAGGCTCCATGCGCTTGTGAACCTGCGGAACACAGGCTACAACCAAGAGCTGGCGCCGCTCCTGCCTGGCTGTGAGCGGAGCTTGGGCCCAGGGAAGAGGAAGGTGGGTACCAGCTTAGCATTGGGCTCGGGCTGTTTCCTCTCTGCTGAAGCTTCCTTCACGCTCAGAATTCCTCCACTTGGGCTCCATGTCCCACAGCCAGCGAAGCTGAATCAGCGCCCCCAAAGTTACGCCCGCGCCAGCCGTACCCTCCTCAGGCCCTGCCAGGCCACCCAAGTTCGTGGTTCCCAGTTCACGTTTCACTAACTTAACTCCCCGCGGGGCAGTGCTGCGCATCAGCCCCGAGGGGCCCGGCGGAGCGGCGGCCAGGCGCGCGGGGGCTGGGGCGCAGGAGGCGCGGGGCACCAGGTGGACCGTGCGCGGGGCTCAGAGGGGGCAGGGGAGGCGCTGGGGTCCGGCGAGGACCCGCGCGGGCGGGAAGGGTGTGGAAGGGCGAGAAGAACTCCCCTGGACACAGTTGGTCCTGGACTGGGGATGGGTCAGTCTTGTGCCTGCGGTTGCTGCCGAGCACAAAGGAAGATGAGGCGCCACGGGCCACGTGCTCCAGACACCCAGCCTTCCCCCTCCTCACCCATCCAACTGCGCCTCGGGGCCCCAGATCCCGCAGCGTGAGCGTTTCCCGGGAAATGGTTAGAAACGGGGTGCTCGGCCCGCCCTCCGAACTACAGAACCAAAGCTCTGGCGGTCGACTCTCCCCCACGGGACCTGCGCTTATTACAAGTTCTCGGGTTGGGGGAGAAGGGAGGGGAGTCGGGTGCGGGACGGGGGTGCGAACCGGCGCCCGCGGGAGGAGCCCTGCACTCAGCCAGCACTCGGTTCCCCACGCGGACGCACAGACTCACCCGGGGTGTCGCTGGTCAGTTTCCCAGCCGCTCCGAAGTCGAGGACTTGCTGCTCTCGGTGTGTAAATAGCTCTCTCATGTTTTGAACTACACTGTCCCGGGCGGTCCATACGGGAAGTCAGCACTGCTTTCGGGAAGACACTTGGTGGCCATTGGCCAACACGAACGCTCGTATCCCTGGACTTTTGGGGGGCAGAGTAAGGGTTTCATGAGGAAACGCAAATGGAAGCACGTTTATAGATTTAGCGAGTGGGTGCGTGCTGCCCTCCACTGACGATACGATTGAAATAAGTTGCCTCCGATTCTTACAGCTATATTCCTTGGTTCATTTAAAGGGCATAGTTGAATATTCTTTTCCTAGGCATTCTTGTTCACATTCTTTTAATTCTTGGTGTAAAAAAAAAAAAAAATGAGGCATGACTATTGTTTTCACCTTCCCCAATATCAAGGGGGCAATTTGTGCTGTGAAAATAGTCTCACGGTCCAGGAAAACACTAAAAGTTGTGTACTTCTGGTTTCAGTCCGCCCAGTTCTAAGTCAAACCAGGGCATTCATTATTCACTATAGGGAAACTGCAACTCTCTTCTTCCTTTCAATAGATTCCTTTTGAAACTGCATTGTCTTCTCACGAAGACAAGGTTTGTTAGCAGTTAAGCTTTATGATGTTTTTGAGCAGCCACACAAACTAATCTCTGAAAAGCAGTGCCTTTGTGACTAACAATTGGGTGTTTGAAAGAGTGAACAGATGACTACCTGTTGAAAATGACTTACATTGTGGGGAGGAGAGAGAAGATGGAGATTGACAATAAGGGGCTCTTGTAGAAATCTCATAGGGAGGTAAATATCAGCACAACCTACTCCAGCGCGTGAGAAGTTGTGGGCTTCTCAAAAATATCCAACCTGCTGTCCAATGACTTGTTGGATATTTAGCGATACAACTGAGTGACCAATATTTTGTATCTATGGGACATCTTTGGTACCTGTGTCATTTTGCCTTGGTCAGTTCAAATTGCGCAAAAGCAACCCTTTCCTGGGATCTGATGTTCACTAGGCACTGTGCTGGGGGCTCAGGCCTCATGCTTAAGAAGGTGAAGATTTGGGCCCTGGCCAGGTAGCTCAGTTGGTTAGTATTTCTACCAATATGCCAAGGTTGTGGGTTCAATCCCCGGTCAGGGCACATAGGAGACTCAACCAATGAATGCATAAATAAGTGGAATAACAAATCTCTCGCCCGCCCCTCTCTCTCTTTCATAAAAAAATTTAAAAAATGAAAATTAACAAAAGAAGATGAAGATTTTGCTCTCCAGGCAACAAGTGAGTAAATAGGTTCTTTGAGCCGCATGTTCTATTTCCTTCTCCCACCACAAATCACATGCATGAAAAATGCTTTCCCCACATTCATTGTCTGGCTTTTAATTTCAGTTATGTGTTTTAGATATTTAAAGATTTTAAACATCAGATTTCTGAACCTTCTAGTACAACCGGTAAGAGAAAATATATATTATATACAAACCACTCTTTTCACTTGTTTGCATAATTTTGTCTATTTGTCTGATATGGGATTTCTTTTCTTTCCTTAATGGCTTGTTTTTTGGTTTTGATAGATGCTGTTTGATTATCTAGCTTAGATTTAAACTGGATTAGAGTGACATTCAAACTTCTCAATCCATTTAGTTTCTCTTCTTCCCATGGTCTGGTCAACATTTGTGCTCACCACAAAATTCCCACCCTGGTGCCTCCGGTACTCTGGATTTTCTCTTTGGCTGTGGTCTCTTTGCTCTCCAAACTCTACTGCTTTCCATAGGCGTTCAGTCCCTGTCCCTGTCTCTCCTTGTAATTATTTGAGAAGTTCTCTTCACTGATGGCAGCCATTTGGTTATGACCCCAAGCTCCTCTTAGAGTCCTTGTTCAGCCCCTTTTTACAGCTGGAGTAAATTCAGTGACACAGCCATCAGCAAGAACAGGCCTCCTTGTCTCTCATATTTAAATAATAATAATAATAATAATAATAAAAATAATAAAGTTTCACATAAGTAAGGATGGGAAATTAAAATTCATTTGCTGTGGTGTGAATTGTTCTGAGTTAGGAAAAATCTACAGGAATCTTTTCTCCTGAAATAATGATTTAAAATTTTTTTAAGTAGTGCAAGTCAGACCGAAAGACAGCAGGGTGCATGAGAGACGTTCTCCTCTGAGTTGCCTTGTTGCGAAGTTTATGAATAAGGAACACGTTTACCTCCAATGTTATGTTTGTAGCTTTTCAACCCCATGGGCTTTGAGCTCCATTCAGAGAGGCGGAACCAGGCAATGCTGCTCAGCCTGTGGGTGGCCCCTCACTTCATTTTTTTATAGTTAATATATTTTCATAGTTAATATTATGAATCTTGCTCCACCCCCCACTGTGTAAAAATCTAATTGGCTTTGTAATAACTAAAAATAAAACATCCGGGCCAATAGATAATTCGTTTCATATAACTTATTCCCAGAGCAGTAGCTGGGGCCTGACTGGGCATTTCCTCCTGAGTCAAGCAGCATCCTTCTACTTCAGAATAATAGAATGTGTTTAAAAGATGCTTTAGAAAAACTATGTGGTACCATTTTGCACAGAGTAGGAAGTATTTTCTAGAAAACACTAACAGGAAAAACAATCCCACCAGTAAACCAAAACAAAGTAGTAGTCATTATATTGTGCTCAATAAATGTGAGTTACTTGGAAGAATTTGTAAAAGGTGCTTTAGGAACTGTAGTATTCAATGTTTTTTAACCCCATATACCCAATGATTAAAAATAATTTTTCTGTCCTTTCTTGAATAATATGAGGAAATTTCAAAAGAAGCAAATTGTTTGTTTCATTTTCCAAATAGCCTGATACCTTATAACAATGAATTTTATGCCTGCGTCCATCAGAGACTCTGAAGTGTCTGCTTGCTTTGGATGGAGAAGTCTCAGCTTTGGTCATGGAAGCAATTAGGCCATATCACGTAACTAAGGGGAAACAAATGTTGCTTCTCTAGTCATCTCATATCAAACACCCTGCCCTCTTTATCTCACCTGTACAGGCCATCTTCAGACTGCTGGTGGAGTTATCATCCAACTACATGACGTTGGCAAACTATGCTAGGACACCCCGGCCCCACCTGCCTCAGTGCCTGCAGAATCCATCCGCTTGACCTCTCACCCTGCTCACCCTCCAGCACCTCTGCAAGCGCTCCTGCTGTCCAGGACCCTCAAGTCCGGTTTTTAGACCGGCTTGCCTGCAGAGGCTCCCCCTGCTGCCTGAAATGCCTTCTCTCTCTTCACCCAGCATATGTCTCCTCACCAGTCGCTTCATGAGTTTTCCCCTCACTGTTCTGGTTGAGCTAGTCTTGTTTTAGCACTCACCACATCTTGTTTCTATCCTATAGACTAAGTACTTTTTTACTCATATTTCCAGAGCTTAACACGTCTTCCATACAGTAGATGCTCAATACATACTTGCTGGTTAAAGTTATGGCTAGATTAATAGAATAGAGTAGTTCATATCTGGCTGCATTTTTTTCTGTAGATTTAGTGTTCTCACATCCTCTGGCAATGAATGACTCACAGGTTTTAAGTGGACCTTTATAATTCATTCTTATGGAAAGCAATGAACTAGGAGGGGAAAAATTCAGATCTGAGTAATCACTTGATGCTGTCATGTCTGCTATAGAAAGCACTTTAGATTTCTCTCCCCGTGTTCCAGAACAGGTGTGGACAGTTCTCTCTCTCTCTAGGAGCACACCTTCCCCAGAATTGGCACTGGCTCATTTTCAGCTTCTAATTCCAGTCAATCCTGAATCCTTACGAGTTAAATTTCTTCATACTGATTGCAGAAGTAACTTTGTAACAATTAACTAAATGTTAGGCTATTCAAAAAAAAAAGTTCTAACATAAGAAGTAAAAGCATGACACATTTCTTCTCCTGAGTGTGCCATTCTCTAACTTCGAGAAAAGAGAATTTCTTTTCTTTTTTCTGTTATGTAATGCTCAATGTCTTTCTTTCTCATACCCTCTTTACTGCTGCAGTTTTAAAATAGCAACTATAGCTGGCAGTAGAGATTCTTTGGGGACTTTAAGGCAGCTAATCAATTTCACAGCTGGAGGCAAAGCGCTTGGCTGGGAAATATTTTTTGCATGACATGCAAGGCGCTGTGACCTCCGCAGGGCAGCCCCAGGGTTCAGCTTAAGGAGCAGGGAGAACTGCAGCCAAGTGAGGAGCCTCCCGCAGGCTGAGCAACATGGCCTGGTCCCACCTCTCTGAATTGAGCTCAAAGCCCAAACTTAAAGTATAAAGAGGAAAAGTCTTTCTTTGAATAACACCTTCCCTGACCCTGTGGCTCCTCACCTTCAACAGGTACTGCAGTCACAGACCTGAAGATGATTATGCTGAGAGAAGCAAGCCAGTCAGAGAAAGACAAATACTAGCACCATATGATCTCACTTATATGTGAAATCCAATGAATAAAATCAACTAACGAACAAAATAGAACCAAAGAAATGGATACATAGTACAGAACTGATAGGTGTCCTAGGGAGGTGGGTGGGGTGGGGAGGGTGAAAGGCGGTGAAGAGAGTAGCCAAAGAACATGCGATGCATAACCCATGGACACAAACAGCAGTGTGCTGAGGGCCAGAGGGCGGGGAATCCGGGTTCTACGTGGAGGGGGGCAAATGGGAGAAAAGGAGGGACATCTGTAATAATGTCAACAATAAAAACATTACATAAAGTAAAGGGATTATTGAAACTCAATCCTGAGTTCTGATATTGTAGGTATGGGGTGAGGCCTGAGAGTCTGCATTTCTAACACATTCCTGAAACTACCTTAAGAACTGCTGCCTTCTCTACCCAATTACTTTCTTTGGATGGAATATTTACTCACAAGATAATTGATTTCCTTTGCATCTCACTGAAACATACAGCTTCACTCACCAACACCTTCCCTTCAAATACCAGATTACTCTAATTGAAGGACAGTATTAGACTAAGAAACATCTGGTCAAATAATTTGTCTAATTTTTATTTATTATTTTTATTTTTTTTAATTTTAATCCTCACCTGAGGATATGTTTTGTTGATTTGAGAGAAAGGAAGAGAGAGGGAGGAAGGGAGACAGAGAGAGAAACATCGATGTGAGAGAAAAATATCAATCAGTTGCCTCCCCTGTATACCCTGACCAGGGAATGAACCCACAGCCTAGATATGTGCCCTTACTGGGAATTAAACTGGCAACTTTTTTGGTGTATGAGACTATGCTCTAACCAACTGAGCCATCCAGCTGAACTGCTCTTGCCTAATTTTAGAGTAAATATGTCAGGGGAGTAACAGAAAGGATTGTATTATAAAATCTTAATTTTAACAGATCTCCTTTCTTTAAGCTGCCAAATATATTTTGTTGATATATGAGTTTCATTAACTGACTACACTGTTATTAAACATCTGTATCAGTATAGGATGGGATTGTAACACTGCCTGCTGTCCAGACTATTTTCCCCCAGAAAATCAAGTTATTGTAATTTTAATATATAGATATCAGTTTTCAAATGGAAGCAGCCTTCTTCATTTTCTCACCAGGATAAATCGTTCATCAGTCCTTAGGGTTACTTCTTGTAAAGCGAGCCTCTCTGTTCTTGCTGGAGCTCATACCTGAGACTGTGGGAGATCAAAAATGTAACTCAGTGGTTAAAAACGCAGTTCTGGAATCAGAGAGACCTGACTTGGACCTTAGAAATGTCCAGACCCTCATGAGCTTCTGCTGTGTGTGTATTAAATTATAAATTATAGATAATAATTCTTACCTCATAGGGATGCATCAAATCCTTGCTATGGATTTCAGGGATAAAATAATAAGCCTGTATTGTTCTTAAAAAGTCATCTGAACTCCATCAGTTATCTATTGCCACAATATGCTATGTAACCACAAACTTCAGTGGCATACAGTAACTGTAAAACTTCAGTGGTATACAGTAAGAAACATTTATTTTTCACCAGTCTGTTGGCCAGGTGGGTGGTTGTGCTGGGTCAGACCCAGAGGATCTTAGCTGGGATCATGTCTGCTCACTCACATGGCTGCAGACGCTTCGAGAATCAGTGGGGGTGGGGAGGGTGGGGGCGGGGAGGCTGGTCTAGGCTGTCGTCAGCCTGGACAACTGATCTCTGCTCCATGTGGTCTCTCATCCTCCAACTTGTTCTCAGAGCATGACGGCATTAAGAAGTGAGAGCAGAAGCTTGTAAGCATGCAAGGCCTCTGGAGATCAGGCTCAGAATGCATTCTGGCTGCATTCTGTTGGCCACAGTAAATCACAAAGCTGCCCAGATTCGGAGTTGGAAAACAGACGCCACCTCTCGAAGGGACGGGCTTCCAGGTCACATTGTGAAGGTTATAGAGCAGCAGAGAAGTAGCGTCATCTGTTTCAGTAAATCTACTACTTTAACATGCTTTTATTATTAAAGTTTTTACTGGTCAAATATTATAAATTTAAAATTATGGAGAAGAAACAATTATTTCTTCACTGTCAGTGGCTAGATTTCTCCTCTGGCAGCCCCCTGCATATGTATGAGACTGGACAGAATCCACTTCTACTGTGATTGGGAGAAAGGGGTAGATATTTCTGTAATAAATAAATATACTATTTTTGTTCTTTCCATCTTTATCATGTCTGGAACAGAGAGGATTTATTATGGGCACTGCTGTGGGGTAATTTGGGGATTTTTCCTCGTGAATTTTTAGTGTCAAGGTTAACTTGCTGGTTTTAAGGCATCCACCTCCAAATCGAAGAATTCCCAAATGGTATTTTCACTTTAAAGGATCATGGCTTACATAGAATAAAAAAAGCCATTATGCTCAATTAATATTTGACATAGGAGGCAAGAGCATACAATGGAGTCAAGACAGTCTCTTCAATAAATGATATTGGGAAAACTGGACAGATACATGTAAAAAAAATGAAAGTAGATCACCAACTTACACCATACACGAAAATAAACTCAAAATGGATAAAGGACTAAAACATAAGATGGGAAACCATAAAAATCCTAGAAGAATTAATAGGCAGCAAAATATCAAACACATGTTGTATCAATATCTTTCTCAATACAGCTCCTAGGACAATGGAAACTAAGGAGAAAATAAACCAATGGGACTGCATCAAAATAAAAAGCTTCTGCACAGCAAAAGAAACCATCAACTGAACAACAAGAAAGCCCACTGCGTCAGAGACCATATTTGCCAGTGCTATTTCAGATAAGGGTTTAATCTCCAACATTTATAGGAAACTCATACAACTTAACAAAAGGAAGATAAACAATAAAAAAAAAATGGGCAAAGGATCTAAATAGACTTTTTGAAAGAGGACATACAGAAGGCCCAGAGACATATGAAAACATGCTCAAAGTCACTAATCATCTGAGAGATGCAAATCAAAACAACAGGTACCGTCTCACACCTGTCAGGATGGCTATCATCAACAAATCAACAAACGGACAAGTGCTGGCAAGGATGTGGAGAAAAAGGAACCCTTTTGCACTGCTGGTGGGAATGCAGACTGGTGCAGCCACTGTGGAGAACAGTATGGAGTTCCCTCTGAAAGTTAAAAATGGAACTCCCATTTGACCCAGTGATCCCACTTCTAGGAATATATCCCTAGAAACCAGAAACACCAATCAGAAAGGATATATGCACCCCTATGTTCATAGCAGCACAATTTACAATAGCTAAGATTTGGAAACAACCTAAGTGCCCATCAGCAGATGAGTGGATTAAAAAACTCTGGTACACAATGGAATACTATGCTGCTATAAAAAAGAAGGAACTTTCACCATTTGCAACAGCATGGATGGAACTGGAGAGCATTATGCTAAACAAAATCAGCCAGTTGGAGAAAGATAAATATCACATGAAATCACTCATATGTGAGAATAACGATCAACATAATTTGATTAACAGAAGTAGATCCAGAGACAAATGGCAGGGGAAATGGGAGGTTAGAGAGCAACCAAAGGACTTGTATGCATGCATATTAACATAACCAATGGACACAGACACTGGGGCAGTGGGGGCTTGCCTGGAGTGGGAATGGCTGGGGGGAGGGGGTCAATCAGAAAAAAAGGAGACGTATGTAAAACTTTAGACAATAAATTTAAAGAAATAAAGAAAAAAAAGAAAAAAAGTGGGCATACAGAAGACCAAGTGACATATGAAAATATGCTCAAAGTCACTAATCATCTGAGAGATGCAAATCAAAACGAGGTACCATCTCACATTTGTCAGAATGACTATCAACAAATCAACAGCCGACAATTGCTGGTGAGGATTCGGAGAAAAAGGAACCCTTGTGCACTGGTGGTGGGAATGCAGACTGGTGTAGCCACTGTGGAAAACAATATGGAGTTTCCTCAAAAAATTAAAAATAGAACTCCCATTTGACCTTGTAATCCCACTTCTAGGAATATATTCCAAGGAATCAGAAGTAATATATGCACCCCTATTTCATAGCAGCACAATTTACAATAGCTAAGATTTAGAAACAGCCTAAGTGCCCATCAGGAGATGAGTGGATTAAAAAACTGTGTACATGCCCTAACCGGTTTGGCTCAGTGAATAGAGCATTGGCCTGCAGACTGAAAGTTCCCAGGTTCGATTCCAGTGAAGAGAATGTACCTTGGTTGTAGGCACATCTCCAGTAGGAGGTGAGCAGGAGGCAGCTGGTCAATGTTTCCCTCTCATCAATGTTTCTAACTCTCTATCCCTCTCCCCTCCTCTCTGTAAAAAATCAATAAAATATATTAAAAGAAAACAAACTATGTACATCTACACAATGGGGTACTATGCTTCTGTAAAAAAGAAAGAACTCCTACTGTTTGCAACAGCCTGGATGGACCTGGAGAGTATTATGCTAAGTGAAATATGCCAGTCAGAGAAAGATAAGTACCACATGATCTCACTCATTTGTGGAATATAATGAACAACATAAACTGATAAACAAAAATAGATCTAGAGACAGAAGCATTGAATAGACTGTCAAACCTCAGAGGGAAGGCAGGGGAGGGTCTAGAGGAGCAGTAAGATCAACCAAAGGACTTGTATGCATGCATATAAGCATAACCAATGGACACAGTGAGTAAGGGGGTGAGGGCATGTGCTGGGGGGGTGAGAGAAGTCATTGGAAAAAAAGGAGACATATCTAATACTTTAAACAATGAAGAATTTAAATAAAACAACAATAATAAATAAAAATAAAAAAATAAAAATTGAGAGTTAAAAAACAACAACAACAAAAAAACAAAACAAAAAACCAACAGAAAATAAATTAGCTCTTAAATGTCACTTTATTTAAAAAGAATGCTAGTATACCAAAACAATTCTATGAAGTTCAGAATCCTATATAACAAAAGGGTAATATGCAAATTGACCCTAACAGCAGAATCGCTGGAAATGACTGGTCACTATGACACACACTGACCACCAGGGGGCAGATGCTCAATGTAGGAGCAGCCCCTGGTGGTCAGTGCACTCCTACAGGAGGAGCTCTGCTCAGCCACAAGCCAGGCTAATGGCTGCCAGCACAGCAGTGGTGGTAGGAGCCTCTCCTGCCTCCTCAGCAGTGCTAAGGATGTCCGGCTGCAACTTAGGTCTGCTCCCCGCTGGCAAGTGGACAACCCCCAAAGGCTCCTGGGCTGCCAGAGGGATGTCTGACTGCCAGCTTAGGCCTGATCCCCTGGGGAACGGGCCTAAACCAGCAGGTGGACATCTCCCCAGGGGTGCTAGACTGTGAGAGGGCACAGGCTGGGCTGAGGGACCCCCTCTCCTTCCAGTGCACAAATTTTTGTGCAACGGACCTCTAGTTATTATATATTCTATTAATCTATATCATTCTGCTACTTATTATTTAAATTTGCATAAACATTTATTGATTCAAAAAAGAATGTTTTCTGAAGCCAACATGCATTCTTTTAAAAATAATCTTTACAGATTTCACACTTTTCATAATCTTACAATAATAAGGTTGGTACTTCAACCAACTCATAGAATCCCCCTCCAAGATTTTCACTCCAAGTTTCATGTAGAATTGCTCACCTATATTTGAAAGTAAATACTGTAATTCAATATTAAGAACAAATCCCACTGTCACACCATGTTTGCATTTCTGATGTAGGCAAAATAATTAGGTACAATGGTAATATGTAAGCAGGTAGCTACAGATCACACAATTTCAGGGATGGCGGAACTAGGAACTATCATTGAAGCAGGCTTCTAAAGCTGAAGCCAATGGCAAATATGAAGTTTCAGTTGAACCTGCAGGCCAAAGCTGAGCTCTAAATGTGACTATGCTCCTAACGAGATTTTAAAGATTAAACGAGGCAATGTATGTAGACAAGCTATAGCACACGTCTTCAATAAGCGACAGATAATGCTTTTCATTTTTTTTATTTTAGTGAGAATCTGTTATATTATTTTGTATTTTGACTCCTAGTGAAACTTATCAGCAAAGCTCTTTGAGTCAAAACAAACCCAACATGAAGAATGGGCAATGTCTGTGCAAAAGGATCTGATCCCTTAGAGATTTAAACAAAATGCATAGGAGGCTCCCTCCATGCCTTGTTACCTCCGTTAACCAAAATTTCTGTCTTTCACTTTGCTGTGACCTTCAGTACCACATCATCATGACAATTACTTCACCTGTTTTAATGATATGCTGCAAATATGATTAAACCCAGAACAGGCTCTCAAAGTGTATGGAATTTATAGATGGAATGTGTAGAATTATTTATGGTGATGCTTCAGAACCAAGTGGATAACTATTGATTCGGGATATAAATTGTGCTTATTGTAGTACATTCCGAGTCTGGAATATTAGGATTCTAAGTGAATAATTTATTTCACAAAAAAGGTTGGATTCCAGGACCAAATTGAAAACGTGGATCTATAGAGAGATGTTCATAGTTCTGGCTATGAAAAGCTATTTAGTTCCTAGATATTCTGCTGTTGTGTGCCACAGTAGTTTATTACTTTAAGAGTCGTGTTTTGGGTTAAATCTTTCACAGCATGTTTATGATGCAAATAAATGAGTCTCTCATTCTTACTTTACTCATTCAACAAGAAACACAATTCAGGAGCCTAGATTTAGGATTGGCGACTTGGAGAAACATGATAATTCAAAGTAAAATCACAATGACCAGCTAATTGCTCCCTTGCCTGGCCCCACAATTCTTACCCCCTCCCCATCCCTCCTCCCCCACCTCTATAGCCATCACTCAGCAGGCAGTAAAACCAGGTTTCTCAGATTGACATTCCAGGTACACAGAGAGTGTGGTTTCAGCCTAGTAGCTATCTTTTTTTCTCATCTTGTAGATTGCTCTTTTCCTGTGGCTTAGTCCATTTCACTGACATAATGTCAGTGCCTCTCTCCTTTAAATCTAGTGCTTGGGTGACTCTATGTTATGTAATTAATTATAACAATAAGCATGTTCAACTTAACCATCTCACAAGCAACTTTTAGCCAGAAGATGGAGTGCAAGAGCCAAAGACAGGAAATCTTGAGCAGTTTATGGCTTTCATATATTTTTCCTCTGTATCAAAAGGCCTGGAATTATATTCTGAAATTTAGCACTTAGACCCCGAAGTTCAACATCATAATATGTATAAAGTTAGCCAAGCTCTTAAGAATGAGCTACCCAAATAATGTTTTTTTTTAAATAAGCATGTAACTTAGATTTTATAATTTGTTGACAACAGGTAAAAAGCGTAAATCAATGATCACCATAATACAATGAGTTTTGGTTCAGGCCTGACAAGCAGTGCACAATTAGGAATGTTGGTGCTTTTTTTCTATATGTCCATATCATTGTTTGGATATAAGACAGATTGCCAGAATGTTAATAATTGTTGATTATAGTGGAAGAATATACAGGAGTTCTTTGTGGTATTCTTATTCTTACCTCTCTTTCTCTAAGTTTGAAATTATTTGCAAGTAAAAAGTAAACTCCCCTTCCCCAATTTCCTACTTTATTTAGTCAATCAGAGATGACATGTTTTTATCATTTGATTAAAAACAACAGCACTTGCCCTGACTGGTGTGCCTCAGTGGGTTGAGCATCATCCCATGTACCAAGAGGTTGCCTGCTCTATTCCTGGTCAGAGAACCTGACAGGGTTGTGGGCCTGGTCCCAGTAGGGGGGCATGCAGGAGGTAGCCTATTCATGTTTCTTTCTCTCTCATAAATGTTTTTCTCTTTCTCTCTCCCTCTCCCTTTCTCACTCTCTAAAATCAATAAACACATATTTTAAAAACAAAAACAAGAGTACTATATATTGTTCTTAACCTACTTTTTAGGGGGAAAAAGTTGATTACTGATGTTTGCTGAAATCTGTAGCCAATTATGAAATTAAACACAGTGAGTATCAGTTAAGGAGTTGAAAGATTTGGTACATGTCAATTATTAGGATCCCAAGTTTTCATTATCCCAGGAATCTTGGAATATCCAGTGAGTTGGAGAAATGGCAAATAGTGTCAAAATACCTCCAAGAGAGGCAATGTTCACTTTCTGTGACATGAACAGAGACTATTCTTGGACTTTTCTGTGTGTCTTTTAGAAAGAATCTTCTGGTTTGTTGAGCTTGCTGCCTACTCATTACTCAGCCACTATGATACCAACCTATGTCAGAGCACTCTGTTCTGGAACCAGGATTCGACAACTGGAGGGCTGTGCTTCCTATATTTGGGAAGCTAAGTCTATTCAAACACTCAGACGTTAACATAAACCAAGCCCTGACCTTCTGCTTCACCTCCAAGACTACCAAAACAGGACCCACCATAATGAAGAAAACAGTAGTGAGTGCTGAGCCTTGAAGTCAGTTATCCTTTCATTATTATTATTACATGGAGTCTGGCTTAATTCTTCTCTTCCCATCAAGCAACATATGGATTATATTTTCTCAAAAAATTAGGCTGTTTGGCAGCCCCCTACAGATTCTAGAAATGTATGAATGAGTTCAAATCGAAGTGAGTTTTTTGCTTGTTTGTTTGGTGTGTTTTTGTTTTGTTTTGTGTCAAAGCACCCATTACCTCCTATACTCTACAAAGAGGAGATTAAATATTCAAGCACAGGTGAAATAGTGCTATGGGAGCTGGAAGTGCAGTTGAAAGAGCTGAGTTGGCCTCTCCTGTGGTTTCAGCACTCAGTAGCATGACCAGTGCGTTCAATCCAGTTGGCAAGATTTCCTCAAGTGAAATGAGCGATATGGGTTTTCTGCACTCTATAAATATGACCATTTATTGAGCCCAACATATTTATGTTCCCATTCATTCAGTGCTCACTTTAACTGTCCAATTTGCTTGACCCAGTCTATAAATGTATATTGCTTACATCTGAAACTTACACTGGATGGCTTTTGAGTGAGCAGCATTAGGAATCATATGACTAATACAGACCAAACCAGGTCTCAAGGTCACCTCCAAGCCACAAAAGTACTAAAATGTACATTATTTCAAAACTTTAATTAAAACATTGAAACAAGAGAACAGACACATGAATAGAAGCAATTTTGTCTTATTTTAAAATAGATTATTTGCTTGAGAAAGTGAGCAAGTTTGATCAATTCAAAAGAACAAATATGAACCAGGTTTGCTGTTTTCTTTATTATAAACCCCCAAATTTTACATTGCAAAGTAAGATTCACGAAATGCTAGTTAGGAATCTCAAGAATTTAGCTAATCCTGGCCCTGTTGGCACAATTATCCTAACATGTCCCTCCTTCACAGGTTAGAGTTTATTTAACAAGTTCTTAAGGGACATGGGGGTTGGGAGCTTTCCTTGCCTCTTTAGTCATCTGCATTACTGCTTCTTCATCTACACTGGTTAGAGAATGCTCTTTAAACGTCACGTTCTGTAATTTAACTCCACCTTTTTGGTCAGTTTTATCTGTCCTGCAGGACAAAGAGCATCCTAAAATAATCCCTCACATTGTAAAAGGTAGTTTTGCAATAACCTCCCTGACCTTATTTTCTTTGGCATATCTCATCACCTTAAGCCTTCCTCGACTTTTCTGCTTCTCATTGTTCTAATATTTTCTTCTGGATCTCTGTATCTCCCAAGTAAATTGAGCCACTTTCAAAGTAAAACAACTAAACATACGTGCACCTTATAAAATTAAAACGAAATTGGTAATAGAAATTAAGAATGCCAGTAATTTGTGTATTTTCTCTAAGACATCTCATCTCATTTGTGTAACATTAGAAACCAGTTCATTGAAAGTAAGGGCTGACAAAGGAAGTCTGACAATGCTTGTATTAAAATGAACTGGCTGACATTCTGCCAGGGCTGGAAACTTCTTTTTAAATTATTCTGAAATTTTAGAAAAGTGGATGAATTTAAATCTTTTTCTTAGCGTAGTTAATGACATACTTATTAGAAGAGACACTGTAATGCTATCAAAGAATTTAGTCCAATGCCTGACACATACCAGATGTTCAATAAATAGTAGTTATTAGGCGATTGAACTTCTAATATAAAAACATTTTTAAAAAACTTTTCTTCTAATTAGGTAATGAAGACTAGTAAGTTGGAGACTTTCCAAAAAACTGTTAGGTTATTACATAAGAACTTACAATATCAAGTAAGAAGTGTCCAGAATACTGTAAAGCTGGGAATGGTCTGAAATACTTAAGTTTAAGGTGTTATTGGGTTGCTAACATTTTTAGGATATGGGACTCCTTAAACCTTTTCCTGCTCATTTGAATACTACACAATGCAGAACATTCTCCTTTATCCTTGCAATGGAGACATTTTGAGAAAGTGCAGATATGAGGTGCTATCCAAGGACTTTTAAACAAATATGAAGTTTAATTCAATTGTTTCCTGAGAGACTTTTTTTCCCCCAAAGCCAAAGAGAATCTCTTACTAACCCAAAAGTTACCCTCCTCCACCCCCCGAAAAAAAAGAAAAAAGAAAAGTTGAAACCATAAAATTAGGGAGGGATTGGTTTGGAAAAGTTAAAGTATTTGGCCAGGGGTAATTATGATGACTATGAGGCTGCACTGTGATTTCCATCATTCTGCTTTTGCTAAAATAAGCAGCACAATGGTTCTTTTATCTTTTTGTGTTTTTTACCAGGAGAATGGTGAGGCAGCTTTGAGGAGGGAAATTCCTATTTAGACCAAATCTAAACACTCAGGATAAATGGGATTTTAAAAATATGACCTGGTCGTAGAAAAACAATGATCTTAGTAATGAGACATCCCAATGAACCTATAATCCAAAATTATTCTGAAATTACTTTAATTAAAAATATGAAATCATGTTCCAGGAACCTAGTTTCTTAGTCTGGATATGGAACAACGTAATGCCACACTGCATAAGTTAGACGTTTCTCCACCTTCTTTTGTTCTGTGGAGACCGGCCCACCCCACCCAGGAGTTCCTCTCATTGTGGGACTCCCTGCAGAGTGTATGTCCCCCGTGCTTCTCAAGCTCATCCTCTGGTGACCATAAGGCTGGTGATGTTTCCTCGTGCAGCTCTAGCTCTGAGCGGTGCTGCCTCATAGGCTGAGAACCTGACAGAGGGCATTGCCTGACCAACATCCCTAGGCAAAGTCAAGACTACCAGTGGCATCCTAAAGAGCTTCTTCTGCCACCGATGACAACTGGTGGCATCAATTGTGTGGATAGCTTACATTTTGATTTCACATGGTAACTAACATCTGGAACACAGCTTGTTCTGTCTTGCGTCATCTTTCATTGCAAGCCTCTCTTACCTTAAGCCTCAAATATAGGTTTATGGGGGTGGGGACATGGGATGCTCTGACTAGGACTTCCCTTCCCTTTGAATCCACTATCCAAGTATTTCTTCCTAAGCTTTTTTCACCCTAGTCTTTACCAGATATTTTATATCCAAGCTGCTGCACTTAGAACAACTTTAATACTTAGTAAAGTTTTATTGATTTCAAATTCCTTGAAATTAACACTTCAACATTGAGTATCTTTGTGACTGGCATATAGTACATGTGCAGTGAATGTTTATTGACAGAGTAAACTGAGCCTACTCCAACTTAGACTTTGAGTGAGGACTCTAAGATGAGCAAGATTAGGTTTCTGCCTTCAAGGAATTATCTCCTAGGAAGGATGACAAAAGGAATCATTATCCCAGTTTTATCAATAGAGGTATGAATGAAATGTTCTGGGGGGAAATTGAACTTGGATATATGTGATAATTCAGGTCTTAGCAGCTAATTAGCTATACTCCCTTCTCCATCCAGTTTGAATCAGCACACATTTACTATATCTTATTGCGGGTGGATATCTAATTTTCTCAAACTGTTTCTAACCGTCCCCTTATGGTCCATACGTAGAGCTATGACCCAACCTGCCTCAAATTTTAGGAAAACCTTACAGTTGTCCTACAGCGTTATTCCTGATGTTAGTGGATTAGAGGGATAGAAAGAGGGAAGGTAGATCACTCAGCTCAGATCATAACAAAGTATCACAGCCTCTGAGACGAAAAAACAGAAATCTATTTCACAGTTCTGGAGTCTGGAAGGTTAAATAGAGGAGCTAGCAGGTTTATGTCTCCTAAGGCCTCTCTCTGTGCTTGCAGAGGGCCATATTCTCATTGCGTCCTCAAATGGACTTTTATCTGAGCACTGCTCCCTGCTGTCCCTTTCTCTTGCTATCAAGTCACCCTATGACTTCATTTAATCTTAATTTTCTCCCTAGAGGCCTTATCTCCAAGTACAGGGAATTAGGACTTCAACCTATGAATTTGAAGTGGCACGATTACGTTCATTGGCTGATTACCTGTCGGTATCATGTATTAGTAAGAGAATAGAGCCTTGAAAGTGGTAACTAGTTTCACAGCTGCAGCCTTTTTGCTTTTTAACTTTTATTTTTTAGGTCTAGATTCTTTTTTATTGTGGTAGGATACAAAGAATGTAAAATTTACCATGTGACATTTACTATATTCACAATGTTATTTAGTTCTAGAACATTTTTAACCCTAAGAAAACTCGTACCCATCAAGCAGTCACTTTCCCTTCTTTCCTTTCCCAGTTTTGGGCAATTTACTAACCTACTTTCTTTCTCTAAGTATTTGCCTATTCTGGTTAGTTCATATAAATGGAATCATACAACGTGTACCTGTTGTGTCTGGCTTCTTTCACTTAGCACAGTGCTTTCACGGTACATTCATGTTATAGCATGTATCAGTACTTTATTCCTTTTTATGGCCAAATAATATTCCATTGTATGAATAGGCCAAATTTTGTTTTTCTGTTCATCAGTTGTTAGACACTGAGTTGTTCCTATGTTTTGGTTTTTATAAATAGTGCTGCTATGAATATTTGTGTACAAATTTCAATTCTTTTGGGTATATATACTTAGAAGTAGAATTGCAGGGTCACACAGTAATTCTGTGTCTAATTTTTAAAGAACTGTCGAATTGTTTTGCACAATGTTTGAATCATTTTATAGTCCCAGTTTCCAGTTTCTCTACCTCTTCTCCAACACTTGTTATTTTTTGATTATTATTTTTATTACCATTCTAGTGGGTGCAAAGTGGTATCTCATTGTGATTTTGATTTGCATTTCCCTAATGACTAATGATACTGAGTATCTTTGCATGTGCTTATTGGTTGTTGCACTTTTTTGGATAAATATTCACATCTTTTTCTTGGTTTTTAGTTGGGTTGCTTTGTCTTTCTGTTGCAGAATTGAATACATGCTCTGGATACTAGGCTTATCAAATACACGATTTGCAAGTATTTGCTGTAGGCTTTTTGATGCCATGTTGATATTGTTTATTTCGGTCTTTTGGATATTCTTACATTATTGGAAGAAGTCCTGGATGGGTTTAAACTCCATATCTCCAAAAAGAAAATGTAACAATAGTAAACATCAACATGAAAATAGTTCAGTAAACTCTGGGGTTAGGGGTGAAGATGGGTGAGGGAGTGAAGTCTGCCTAATGTTTAAAGTTACTGGTAGAAGAGAAGGAAAGCATTTAAAATATGGAAATTACTCTTCTGAAAGTCAGAATTTTAATCACAAAGAAAAAATAGGATGAAAGATGAAACATTTATTTATTTATTTATTATTTTTATTTTTAAAAATATATTTTATTGATTGTTTACGGAGAGGAAGGGAGAGAGGTAGAGAGTTAGAAACATTGATGAGAGAGAAACATCGATCAGCTGCCTCCTGCACACCTCCCACTGGGGATGTGCCCACAACCAAGGTACATGCCCTTGACCGAATCGAACCTGGGACCCTTCAGTCCTCAGGCTGTTGCTCTATCCACTGAGCCAAACTGGTTAGGGCGAAAGATGAAACATTTAAAAGCAACCTCAAAGATTCTTTTTAAAAATTTATACCCATTTTTTATTTTCAGATGATATTAGGTAACTACAAGACAAAATTGAAAGAAATGCAAATTAACATATTTGTTGGACTTGAAGACTTATTTGTTAATACACATACTTTAATTTAAAAGAACTCTGGTAAACCAAATGTGAATTTTCAATACTATTTATATTTATAAAAGAGGAAGAAAAAAAATGAGTGAACCTAGTGAAAGCCATTCTTTCTAAACAGACTGCTGAGTGGTGTACAGATGCTAAGAACCTTCTGCTCTTGCTAAAACTTGCAGAAAAAGCAACTGTAGATATTGCCTCTTTTAGAGCTGCCAGCCAAATCACATGTGATTACCTCCATATGATTTGTATCAACTTCAGTTAGCAAAGTTATAAGTAATCATTTCTTTACTTGTACGATTTTCTACTTGTACTATTGAAGATATGTCAGAAGTTGGTTTTTAAGTCAATTGTATTTTATTCATACATAGGCACAGACTGAAAGGTGAAATAACCCGAAAATATACTCCTGAACTTAATATCTCTAAAACTCAACTTTCTAAGTAGCTTTTTTTTGGTGTGTAGATTCTTTCACATGTGTTTAAACATATTTTGGCAGAATGCTTGACATTTAGTTTTGATTATAATAAATTGTTACGACTACCTATATGTTATGACTACTAGTTACAGTTTCTCAGAAGAGACTAGTAAAATAGTTTAGGTTTCTGTTAAGAACAGTGAAGGAATTTCCTTTTAATTTTAAAAAATTTTAAAAATATTTTTATTGATTTCAGAGAGAAAGAGAGAAAGAAATATCAATGATGAGAGAGAATCATTGACTGGCTGCCTCCTGCACACCCCCAATGGGGGGGGGGTTGGGGGAGAGGAGGATTGAGCCTGCAACTAGGGCATGCACCCTGACCAGGAATCCAACCTTCTGGTTCATAGGTTGATGCTCAACCACAGAGTCACACCCGCTGGGCTATTTTTATCTCTTAAGGAAGGAACAAAACCATCTTAATATCTCCCCAAAGAGAAGCTCAATAAGTATTTGATAAATTATTTTATAAAATTTCAATGCAACATAATAGATACACAAAGAAAAGATAAAAACAGTCAGAAGGAAGAACAGAGTGATATAAGGGATCTGCAGCACAATCCATCACAAAGAAACAGGCCTCTCCTTAACCTTTAAGGAATAAAGGAGCATAGCAATTAAAAAGAGGTTGAATTTATTCAAAGCTTTACATTTCCAAGTTTACCAGTTGTAGATTAAATCGTGAACTATTTGAGAAGAACTCTGTGTATAAGAGGTGGCACTGCCAGGTCACTAAATGAACTCCAATGTGAAAATGTTCAACATTTCTTTCTTCATAAATAAACATAAATTATGGATATGTTAGAGAACATGATAAATGAATAGTGGAAGGTATGGTATAAATATTGTCTGAAAAAATGCACGATTCTCTTGAATTAATTTTCTTCCAGAAGAAATAAGAGGGAAGTATTAACCTTTTCAGTATCATTCAAATTAATTTATGGTGCCATATAGGAAAATAATGACACCCAACTATCTGGTGATTGGTATAGAGTTACTCCTTTGCTTACTGTAATGGAGACTGTGCAGACTAGCAGCATATGGGCTGATTTTAAAGTGGACTGAAACTGGGTGCTCTCCAGGCACACCAACACTTTTTATCTGTTTCAATTGGGCAAGTTGTAGAGAATAGCAATTCTGTCTTCATA
Organism: Murina feae; assembly: GCA_004026665.1. Lineage (NCBI taxonomy): Eukaryota > Metazoa > Chordata > Mammalia > Chiroptera > Vespertilionidae > Murina > Murina feae. The sequence goes on along the minus strand of PVJC01005437.1, from coordinate 32,958 downwards.
GGGTTGTGAGGATTAAGTGAGAGTATGCATGTAAGACTCATTCCAGTGCTGGCACAGAGTAAGCCCCCAGTGAACACTAGCTAGCGAATTGTATCTTCTAAGAAAAAGACAATCTGAAAAACAGTCTTTCTTCAGCTTCTTCTGGTCCAATTTTAAGTGCCACTCCTCCCATATTTTTTCTGCCTTCCCTCCCATGTCCACATCGAGGTTATGCGCTGAAATCGACACTGTTATCACCTGTTACAGTTTTTATCATCTTTGTATTATATTTGCTTATTCAATTCTTTGCCATTCTGTTCAATATCTGTTTTACTCCAGAGACTTTAAGCTGTTTGCAGGAAATAGCCATAATGTCTAACTTCTTGGTGAATCCCCAATACTCAGTACAGAGCAAATATTCTGTAAGTCCTTAGCATGTGTTTGTTGAATAATTTCATTTTGAAATATTTACTTATTAGATTGAAACAAGTTGATGGCTGGCTGGTGCATTTATATACATAATTTTATGTAGCCAAAATGACCAAAAAACCTGCAAGGAAATAAAATGCAATGCTAGGAAAGAGATTTAGTGAGAATAGGTGTTTGCGGGGATGGGTGTAGGGTAGTTTTTTCTTTTGATGTAATTTGAAGTGGTGAAAGGATGTCAGCCATGTGTGAGTCTGCATTTACCAGGAATACACAAGTGTCCGAATGGTTGTTTGAACATCAGTGTCTTTGTTGTGAATAAAACTGCCTTGTGTTCAAAGACTTGGAAGGGGCCATTGTAGTCATCACATCCCATGTTTCACTTAAAATATGTAGAAACTGAGAGCAGCAAAATGCAATGATTCTTTACTGGTAGGGCTGACCTGAAATCCGATTTCAGGTCAGCTGATTTCCAGGCCCAGTCGGAAAGGTCACCAGTTCCTTTAAAAATAATCACCGCTGCTTTAATAGCATCAGCACCTGTTGTTACAGCTTCCGCAAGAGAGAAGCTATTAATTTCTCCTCCATCAAAGCCGAATTTCTGGTCTGACCTTTGTTTTCTTCTAACTGCAGCTGTCTACACCAGTAAGGCTAAGGCACCTCTCTGCTTGAATCCAATAAATCGCCACGCCCAAATATAGCAAACAAAAAAGAGCGATCGCAAATCACGCAGACAGTGGCCAATCTGTGATGTCTTTCTCGAACTCTCTTCGTTCCATCTTGTAGAAACCTGAAGCCCACCAGACGAAGACCTGGGCGTGCGAACTCTGCCACCAACATCCACGTTCTTCCTCGGCTGGGCCTGTGACCAGCCTCGATCGGGACGTGAGCTGCTGGACGCTGAGAGAGCCAGCTCATCTGAGCAGCGACTTCATTGTCTGAAAAATGCCAGTATAACCCATCTTGGGGAAGTTCTGAGAATCCAACCGAATTCTGCATGCTAGAGACCTTCAATAAGCACGTTCCGTTTGCTTTACTTAATCATTATTTCGTTAGCCAGGCCTCGATTGTGTCAGTTTTCTCCCGCGCCTGCTCTAGCCCGCAGCGCACTGTGGCCGGCCACCCGCTCCTCTTCACTCCGCGTCCGAAGGGAAGGGCTCCGGCGCCCGGGACGCTCAGGGGAGGGGGCCGCGCAGCACGCATGCGCGCCGGGCCGCCGCGGCCCCTCATAAGAGCGCAGCTCCGCGGCCGGGCGCAGCGCGCCGAGTCGGGGCGGGCTTGCTGCCGGGCGCGCGGACTTTGCGGGCGGCTGCCGTACTCCGCTTCTCCTGCAGCCCCGAGGACGGAAACTTTGTGGGAGGTGCGCACCCCCCGCCCCGAGAGCGCATCGGCAGGGGAGAGAGGGAGAGGCGGACCGGCCCGGCGCCCGTGGGAGCAAGCTGCCGCCGGAGAGGCGAGGAGGGGAGCTGGCGCGAGCCGCCCGGCAGGACCCACGCGCCGCCGCCGCCGCCGCCGCCAGCCGGCGGGCTCCCGGGACTGTGGCGGGGGCGCGCCGGCCACTCGCCCGTGTCCTGGGCGGCTGCGTGAGCTGGGAGGATTGACCGCATGTCCCGCGGCGGGGACCGCTGTGCACCCCGAGGTTCTGTCGGGGCGACGCGGCCGGAGCCATGCGGACCGAGCTCGGAGCTGAGCAGACGGAGCGCGGCCGGTCGCTGCACTTGCTGACCGGAGTCCTGGGCGCACTGCCCGCCTTCTTAGCCCCTTCTCGCCGCCCGAGAGGGGAGTAAAGGGAGGGACACGCTCCCGCCTCGCGAGCGGTATCCCGAGAGTCAAACCCTGCGGCAGCGTCCTGGCTTGGGGTCCGCAGCGGCTTTCCCAGCGGGAATCGGACTGCAGGGACCGCCCCCTCGGGGATGCCCGGGGAGGGTCCTCTCGCGGGCGAAGTCTCCGGGGGATGCGGGAGGACAGTCCGGAGCGCCGTCTGAGTCCGCGCCCGAAGCGTTCCATCAGCGCAGATCCACCCTCGGGGCTGCCCCTTGCGGACCCGGCCACCCGGCAGAAGCGGGGCATGGCTTAGGAGCCCCCCGGGGCAGCAGCCCGGCGTCGCTGACTCCCGGGACGTCGCGGCCGAGGGCGGTGGGCACTCGCTGAGAAGAGTGACGAGATCCCGGCCCGAGCACCCCTGGGACTGGGTCTCGGGGGCCACGACTCCCTGAAGACCGCGCTGCGCTCTCTGGAGACGCGCGGCCCGCGCCCGGGGTGTGCCATGTGGGGCGGACGCCGCCCGCCCGCCGCCGCCTCCCCCCGGATCCCCGCTGCACTCGTGCGGCTGCTGCTGGCCGCGCTGCTGGCGGCCGGGGCGCGGGCCAGCGGCGAGTACTGCCACGGCTGGCTGGACGCACAGGGCGCCTGGCACGTCGGCTTCCAGTGCCCCGAGCGCTTCGACGGCGGCGACGCCACCATCTGCTGCGGCAGCTGCGCGCTGCGCTACTGCTGCTCCAGCGCCGAGGCGCGCCTCGACCAGGGCGGTTGCGACAACGACCGCCAGCAGGGCGCCGGCGAGCCCGGCCGTTCGGACAAAGACGGCTCAGACGGCTCGGCAGGTAGGGAGGAGGGGAGACAGCGGAGGGGAGGCGGGGAGGGGCAGGGCCGTGCTCTAGCGGGAGGAAGGTTGGCTTCGCCCGGGCTGCGTGGACCTGGGACCTGGAGAGGGGAACGGCATTGGGAGCACTGAGAGTTCAGGAAAGGGTCTTGGACCAGGGCGTGGTGCCAGCTTTCTGGACCCGCCGTGACTGTGAGAAATGGGGCACTCAGTTTCCCCATTTGCTAGCTAAAAGGTGACTTGGGTTGGATTTCCCCCAGAAAACCACACGTCTAAGGCAGGGTGGGCTAAAGACAGCTTCATGATCCTCCAGTCCAGCCCAAGGAAGGGCCTCTGGGTGCCCTTCCGTGCCGCCTGTCCCAAGAGGCCTAACTTCTAGGAAGGAGTAACATCTGGGAGTCCCAGAAGAAGCCCGGAGGGATGGGGGGGGGCACTTGTGTGAAGATCCTCAGGAGGAAGGCAGCTCCTCAGGGCTTCCCGGGGGTGACAGCTAATCCTCTCTAACTAACATGCTGTGGCATCTCTCCCTGGTCAGGCCCCGGCCTCTGGTTTCTGGACAGTTGTCACCATGCTGCACTTGCTAGGTGTGACATTAGAGCTGTACCAAATCTTGCTCTTTGTGACTTTGAGATATATATATATATATATATATATTTTCTTTTTTCTTTTTTTTTTTTCAAATTGCCAAAGTTAGAGTTGGAAAAATAAGTCCGTGTAAGAATTTGATAGGTTCCAATTCCTCTTCACAGACCTCCCAGATGGCCTCCCTCCAGGGTCCATATCAAGTATGTGTGTTTGAGAGGGAGGATTTAGGTTGGTGTAGGGGTAGAGGTCAGATGGCAAACATGGCACCTCGAGGCTGTCTCTTTTCTCTGCCGCTGGTGATGTTAAGGACAGGACTGCTCACCAACACAAGGGCCCAGGCTTTGAGTCACCTGAGCTTGGTACTAGTGGCATCAGAGCTGTCTCCCCCTGGTAAGAGGCAGCTCCTTTGGTGCTGGTCCCTTTGCAGTCAAGCATTTTATTAGCAGGCCACTCCCATGGTTCTGCTTCATTGAATCTGAAGAGAGGAGAACTGAGGGTAATTCCAGAAAAGGTGCCATCTTAAAACACAAGCTCAGCCTTGCAGGGTGTGTGGCCCTGGAATAAAGCCCTGAGAAACGAACCAAAGACGGAACTGCTACTTCCGTGTCAGCGAAGTTGGGCTTGTTAATGGAATCTGAAAAGTTAGGTTAGCTTTGGACAGATCAGTAGACTTCTCACGACACCCTGTGATGTGCATGGGTGCCTTCTTCACCCTCCTTTTAAGTCCTTCTTTTCTGAAAATTTTGTTCCTCTTGCTTTTCTTCTGCAATCAAGGACAACAGGCCTAATTAAGCAGTGCTGAGGGCTTCGAGGGGCACAGCATTCTTTACTCCTGTGTAGTTATTTACACTTCCAATTAAAAATTCTGGAAAGAGAACAGTTATTTCTCCCCAAAATTCATTACGTGGACTTAGGTTGCTTTCAGCTAGTATTTGCTATAATGTTTTCGGTTTTTCTTACTATTATTTCTTTTTAAAAAAAATCCTCACCCAAGGATATTTTCCCATTGATTTTAGGGAGAGTGGAAGAAAGAGGGAAAGACAGGGAGAAACATCGATGTGAAAGAAACACATCGATGGGTTGCCTCCTGCTTGCACCCTTACCAGGGCCCGGGCTGGGGAGTTCCCTGCAACCAAGATATGTGCCCTTGATTGGAATCGAACCCGGGACCCTTGGGTCTGCAGGCTGACACTCTATCTACTGAGCCAAACCAGCTAGGGTTCTTTTTATTATTTCCTTACTTCTTGATGATACAGTTAGGACTGGTATCTCAGTTTAGAGAATGAAATATTTATAGCATGCGGATGGAGAAGCCCCCCCGCCCCCGCTCTCGTGTGCTGTGACTGTGATTGGAACAGTCAGAAAGCCAGCTGTGCTGTAAACGTAGTAAATATTTCTACCTGCTAAAGAAACACTATGTATATAGTATTTACTCTGCTCAGAGTTGATGATTAAGGAAATCAAATGTCAGCTGTGGTTAAATACTTATAAAGTATGTTTTGCCTGTAAGGCATTATTTCTCCATGACTTCATGTGCTACCATATTCTAAAAACACTGACTCCAGGGGACAGTCAAGGGTACCTCAGAGGTATGGGAGAACTGGGCTCCCTCCTGAGGTTCTGCTTGTGCCCCTGAGCTGGCTGGCTCTCCTCTGCCAAGACCAGCAAGACCTCGACCCTGTCCTCCTGTGTTTTCCAACCAAATAATTAAGAACATGGGCAGGAACACACATAAAAGCAGCTTCTCAGTAACCTCAGGTGGGATTCTACAGAAGTGGCTCCAGGCATCTGGCGCCCCCCCCCCTCCTGATTCTCTGCCCCTGTCAATGGGTGTACCCAGCTTCGGGAAGCCCCATGCTCCCCCTAAAATCAGTGGGAAACCTTGTGGCTCCCCATGGCTCCCACAAGAGTTTTTAAAGTAAAATAATGGAAAAATTCAGCTCGTTACTAATTTCACTGAAGTTATTATTTTTTATCTTTTACGGTTTTATTTTTCAGAATAAATATGCTAAATATGGTGCCCATTGCTCTGTGCTCTGCAGGCTTTTCCTGTAGTTCCTCACACAGAACCCAGTGTCGGAATTCCAGGGTGTCTGTTCCACCTCAGCCCTCCTGGGGCTGCCTGGGTGCTTCCTGGCTCGCTGTGGGCAGCTCTCCTTCTTGGAGTAAATATCTTGTTGCCCCAACATTTGTTCTCCCTGGTACCTTGCTCCATGCTGCCTGAAATAACTTCCCTGCACACAATCACTCCCCCTTCCCACCACCCAGTGACCCATGCCAGGTGCCCTCAGGTCGATAAGCATGTGGCATTTTTCTTACCCTTCTTTGACTTCTGTGCTTTACAGACTCCTTTTGGAATGGGCATGGCTAGAGTCTGACCTACGTTTTTTTGTTTATTTGACTCTGGAAAGAAAACTTGCTAAATAAAATACGGTAAAAGGAGTTTGCAAGGAGTACAGATAACTTGCTGGGGGAGGAAAACTTTTTAAATAATTTCACGCCTTGTTTCTGTACAGATCTTACAACTATCTGACAAGTATGGGCAGTTCAGTTATTGTAGGGGTTTTAGAGGTCTTAAAGCATGAAACTCAAGTCTTCAGTGAATCGGATGTTTGCTTCAGTTAGTGCAGTTGGTGAATCTAGCTGTAAATATTCAACATTTTGCTTTAGGGGGACTGACCTGCCATGCCTGTCCGGCCTTCCCACCTTTCCTGGGACTGAATAAAGGACAGTGTACATGATGGGCTGCTAATGGGCACAGAACCAGCCTATCTGGAGTCCTTCAGTTCGGTGTCACTGCCACTCCTTTCCAATCTCCACTGCCAAGCACTCTGATTTTTACTGCATATTTACAGCGAATCATAATGTTATGTTTTTGCCCTCCAGTACCCATCTACGTGCCATTCCTCATCGTTGGGTCCGTGTTTGTCGCCTTCATCATCTTGGGGTCACTCGTGGCCGCCTGTTGCTGCAGATGTCTCCGTCCTAAGCAAGAGCCCCAGCAGAGCCGGGCCCCTGGGGGGAACCGCTTAATGGAGACCATCCCCATGATCCCCAGTGCCAGCACTTCCCGGGGGTCGTCCTCCCGCCAATCCAGCACAGCCGCCAGCTCCAGCTCCAGTGCCAACTCCGGAGCCCGGGCGCCCCCAACGAGGTCACAGACCAACTGTTGCTTGCCCGAGGGGACCATGAACAACGTGTATGTCAACATGCCCACGAACTTCTCTGTGCTGAACTGTCAGCAGGCCACCCAAATTGTGCCCCATCAAGGGCAGTATCTGCATCCCCCGTATGTGGGATACACGGTGCAGCACGACTCGGTGCCCATGACTCCTGTGCCGCCTTTCATGGACGGCCTGCAGACGGGTTACAGGCAGATTCAGGCCCCCTTCCCTCACACTAACAGTGACCAGAAGATGTACCCAGCTGTGACCGTGTGACTCCAGGTGCCAGCTGGGTTTGTTCCATTATGAGACTGCGGAAAACGGAAGCTGTAGACGTGGCAAGGATTCTCAAAGTGGCGGTCCATGCATGCTGGGGATGTTCATGGCACAATTCATTTGGATAGTTTCGTTTGCCCCCAAACTGTGAAAACATCTCTCTCTGAATTAGCTTTTGTGGATGTTTTATCCCCGTGCATGATTGATTTATGATGGAAAAGGACATCACCTGAAGATGCTTGTGTTGTTACTGATGGTTGTATGACATATGCTTGAGCCCTTAAGTGCCCTTGAGGTATGGTTGTCAAAAGAATTTTGTAAACAGATGATTAAGGGTGTTTATTATATTGATATTATTATTATTGTTTCTTTCGTTTTTTTACTGTACTCAGTCAGAATACCTGTCCTTGCCTTTTACCTGGGTAAACCTTTTATAAGCGTCCAAGGTTTAGGGAAAGATATTAAGAACACACGTATTATCAAAGGAAATCCAATTTGAACTCCATGAGATTAGTCATTGATCTCAGTATTTCATAGGCATTCTTTCTTTCATTGTAAAAAGATATATAAATTGTCTATTTTTGTGCTTTTTTGTCTATTTTGTGCTTTTTTACTTTGTGTAGAGATCTTATTACAAAGTGGTTTTCTACATTAAAAAGAGACTGCAAGAAATTGTATAGTTACTTAACTAATGGCATTTCAAAACTCTGGGGTTTTAATCTTGAAGTGGTGGATGGTGTAGTAATAAAGCCATTCATCCCCTTCTTGATTGTATCTTCTACTTTTCCAACTTTACAGTGACATCTGAGAAGTAATTAGATTTTTTTATGTTGAAATTATAATCTATCACCTGCTACTTCTACAAATTATGTATGGCTTGGCATTTCTTTCTATTTGGTTTCTAGATTCCCATGTCTGTATAGCACCGAGTGCAGGTAATTACAGTCTTATAAATGAAGATCGTCATTTCTGCCTAGAACTGATAAAACATTTCTTTTTTCCCCCTATAAATTTCAAAGAAATGCTTTATAAAGGTTGAGTATAGCTTCCCAGCCATAATCCAAGATTTTTGGATGAAATTTAAACCACAAATATAATTTACTTCGCAAATAATAAGGCTTTTTATACTCTCATTATCAAAATGGCTTATTTTCTAGGCAGTAGGGACTATTAAATCTAGAGAAAAGCTTTTCAAAGAGATATTGCCTTTCTTTCCGCACAAAGTTCTTGTTTTTCTCTCCTGGTCCTCAGCAAGCACTATATTCATTACCAGTGTTCTGAATTATGAGATTCAAGTGAATTTGTGTATTGTTTACCTATAAGAAATAAGTTTAAGTATGTGCAAGTAAATTTCCAACTGCTAGCAAAACCAAGATTTGTAATTAAACGATTATAAGGTTGGTTTTTTACATATTAATGCTAATGTCTATTATCTTTCATCTACCCTACCTATCATCTATCTATCTATCTACCTACCTATCTTTCTATCTATCTAACAATCTAACATCTATCTCCTGACTGAATAATGTAAAACCACTTTTGGCAATTAGTATCTGCAAAGATACTCAATCAAACATTTTTTAATAACCAAAGGCAAGGGGAAATAATTTTACTTATTAATAAATATTTTATGGTATGAATTCCTAGGAGAGTTGGTTTTTTTTCATTTTCATCTTACTTGCTAATTTTAGATGGTCAATTTAACCTGTTAATAGAATAAAATTGCCCAAAATTATATGGATTACTTTCTAGAACCAAGAGACTACCTTTAAAAGTAATCAATATCTGAGAAGTTTATATGTAAATTCTATGAGTTAGTGATATTATTTTACATATTCTATGGTAAATGTTGACAACACAAAAGAGATAGTTCTTTTGAGATTATATTATCAAGTTAGCTTGTTTTTGATGGTGGATTCTGATGATCTGAAGATTCCTAGAAGATTGGAGGTGAAAGAGACCTTAGCGATCATCAGCTTAGGGATTGGCAAACTTTTTTCAGTAAAGAGCCAGGGAGTAAATATTTTAGGATTTGCAGGTCACACAGTCTCAAGCAACTACAGAGCTCAGCTGCTGCAGTACAAAAACAGCTATAATCCAATGAACATGGCTGAGGTTCAGTAAAACCTTATTGTTTGACACTTAAAATTGAATTCTATAACATTTTCACATCACAAAGTATTCTGTTTCTACTTTTTTCCATTTCAAAATGTAAAAATTATTCTAAACTCCAGGGCTCCAAAAAACAGGCACTAGGCCCGATTTGTTATCCAGCCATAGTTCACTAATCCCTGGTCTTTTTCAAAATACAGGGTTGAGGGTGCTTATGTAAGAGAGTGCTTGCTTCTCTTATATAAGACTGTTCAACTTTTCCTCCTTTTCTATGTGGTAATTAAATGCCATAAGAACAAAAGCACACTTTAATAAATGACAGGAGTTTTTCACTTGGTTTTACTTTCCAAAATATCTAATAAAAGTAATATGCAAATTAACCATCACTCTGAGACACCTAAGCCATGCCCACCAGCCAAGCCACACCCACCAGCCAATCAGAGCGACTATATGCAAATTAACCCAGCCAAGATGGCAGTTAATTTGTATACACGGGCGTGGAGCGAAGACTGAAGACAGCCTAGAAGGAAGCCAAATGCTGCAGAAGGGAGCCAAGAGGCAAAGAAGGGAGGGATCGAGGCAGTGGAGACAGGAGGGAGTGAGGCAGCAGAGATGGCAGGAAGTGAGGCAGCAGAGACTGTGGAGACGGGAGGGAGCAAAGGAGCAGAGAAGGGAGGGAGCTGAGGCAGCAGAGATGGGAGAAAGCGAGGCAGCAGAGAAGGGAGTGAAGCCTGCCTCAGCGGGCTTTGCTCCCTTCTCTGCTTTGCTCCAGCTCAGGAAGCCCTATTCTTGCAGGAATCTTCCTGCAATGGGCTTCTAGTCCTATCTAATAAAGATGGGATATGCAAATTGACCATCACTTTGTGACAAAGATGGAGGCACCCGCAGCCAATAAAGAGGGAATATGCAAATTAATGCGACAAAATGGTGGTGGCAACCCGAAGTGAAAGCAGGAGGCAGCCTCTGGCTCCAGAGTGAAGGTGGGAGGTGGCAGCAAGAGGGAAGGCCCGAGTTCTGGTTGCCGGAGGGAAACTGGTGCTGGCATCCAGGGGAAGCAAGGCCTATTCTTGCACGAATCTTCGTGCATTGGGCCTCTAGTATATATCTATATATATAACATTATTGGATGCCCACTTGGACCTTTTCAATTTTGGTAAAAACTAGAGTAATTTAGCTGCCAAAGTAAAAAATTTCAAATAGCTGGTTTAAGTATATCTTCCTTATTCTCAAGAAATCAGAACCTACAAGGTGTGATTTACACTCAGTACAAATATTTTAAAGTCTTGGGGGACAAAAAGGGAGCAGCTACAGTTGGGAAAATAGTTTCCTGCTGCGTGTATTCTTCTGTATATAAACCTTTCTCATTGGTTCATGATGATTCCAGGGGAATTCTATATCCCTGTGTGTAGGAGAGAAAAATATTTTGATTTTGAGGAAGAAGAAATTAACCAGCACTTTATGTCCGTTTAAGAGCCCCAGAACACGCATCTCCTATAATTCCTGCTGTAGCAGGAAAAGCTAAAATTTAACAATAACATCAACACCCAAAGGGATGAGAAGACCATTCAGACATATGCATTTGAGTTTACCATATTTGCTTTGCAAAACTCACTCCCCACTTCTGAATACTTTCCTAGTTGCTTGATGAACGACATATTTCATCTATCAAACTTACCTTAAGCTAATTTTAAAAAGGTGCACAAATTTATTTCACGAATTCGATGATTAATATTTTCTCATTGTTTTATTGCCAATTAGGATTTAAGCAAGCTTCCTTCAGAAGCATTTTCTGGGGAAACCAGGAAGGTTCAAACAGAGTTGGTAAGGACAGGGCAGCCATTCACAAATGGACCGGACACGGGAGAGGAGTTTAAATAGTGCAAAAAGCTGGGATCTGAAAAAGTTTAGACTAATTCGTTCTCTTCTCAGTTTGGCCCCTACTTGGCAAGAGAACTCACGTTTAGTCCCCTTTCTCTCAGACTTTATCTCTGTTTCCTGCAAATTCACAGTTGTCTCCTGCTTATGGTTTTCATCTCCCTCCCATACACAATCCTCCATGGTTCATTAAAGTGGTTTAAATTAATGAACACACTTGTTTTTAGTTGCTTAAGCTACCCAAATGCTTAAAAGGAATAGGCTGGGGTTTGTTTGTTTTTTTCATGGACTTTAGGATGGAGACTTCTCATTAGCATAGCCTGTTCTTCCTCCAGTTAGCCAGAATGTGTAATTACAATGTGTAATGCATATTTACCACCTTGTCCATGCAGACCTGCACTCATGAGATGTGTATGAGATGCTGGTCAGCATCTGGGGTGGGCAGACTGACCCTGTCAGTCATTAGGATGGAACACCAGCAGCTCAGGCACCTGTGGGCCGTACTGGACTTGATAAGTTCCTGCTAAGCAAATATGTAGCAGCACTAATGGCTAAGTGAACTTTCTAGGACTTTAATTACCTCCCCAATTTTGCTTATTTCCTTTGCCTCTTGAGCAGGAGAAAAATCAAAGTGTCTGAGGAAGCTGTGTAATCTTGAGTGGAGGAAGTTCAACACAGAATGGCTTTAAAAACACAGGGAAGTTCCTGGGAGCCCAGAAGTGGGTCTGGACCTGGCCATTGGGGAAGGCTCACCCTTTGTGATCCACTTCCAGAGCCCTATTCATTTTTTCAAGGAGCAGCCTAAATGTTACAAGGAGGAATAAATCATGCATATAAATGAGACCACCATTCCTCATCACGCAACCTTAATCCTCCTTTTCTTCTCCTGGCCTAAACGGTAGTCTCAAGGACATTTCCATCCTGCACTGTCTCTTTCTTATTTTAAGAACCAGAAATCAGCCATTTTCATTCAGCTCATTCATTCCAAAACACTTACAGAAAATTTCTTTGACTTCTAAATTTTTTAAAATGTAAAGCATGAATTGTGATCCAAGTGACTTTAAGGGATTGAGTAAATAAAAGATGACAAAAGTGAGAAATTATTAATTCCCCCCTAAAAAAATTATAGCAATACACTAGGTAAATATGTTTTAGTGCATTGATTTGCACTTGTTTTTCTTCTACATAGACTGATTTATCAGTGACAAATAGAAAAGTAAAACCTGGGATAGTTACTCCTGTTAGGTATTTTTGAATATTAATTATAACCCCATTGCACCATGACAGAATCACTTTGAGATAAAATACAAAGCTTTATGCAGAGAGTTGGCTGAAAAGGGTCATTTTGGTTTTCACACTTATGTTTTCAGAATGCCTTCAACATGTTCAAAATTGAAGAACCTTGACTCAAATCAAGAACAAGAAATTTAAAATTAATGTGTTTAAAATAACTTTTAAATGAGAGACAATAAAGGGGTAAAAAGTTTATGATGGCAGCTTTAAGACTGATTTTAAACATAAAACATGTATCTTAATTTCAACCATCTTAAAGTGTAGGTCTTTTCATTTAGAAAAATCATGGGTTACACAGACATGGTTTACTTGGTAGATGTAACAGCTGTGGAAGACTGAATGCCATCTGCAACATGTACATAAAATTACCACACATGTGTATACATATGTGTACAGAATGATCACAGGAAAATTTGAAACAGAAAAAACTTATTAAATGGGCTGTCTCATCCAAGACTCTGCTCTCAATTCTTCACTGTTTTTTAAAAATTGGAGTTTGTTTGCAGTGCTCAGCTTTCCTTGTGATTGGTTCTATAGGCCTTCTTCTGAAGTTGGATGGACTCAGGTTAGAACCCCTTTCTACCACTTAGGAAGTGGCCTTCACCATGCTATCATGTCTCTGACTCCAGTGTGTTCTCTGTCAAAAGGATTAGTGTGGGGACAAAGGATATGCATAGCACAGTACTAGTGGCATCTAATAGGGTTTTATAGTACACATATAACTTAACTTTTCAGATATTTTTAACCTGATCAAAATAGAGAAATGCATAATTTATATTGGCAAAATAATGTTAAACATATATAGGTCTTTATAGCAGAACTAGCTTTGGAGTGTTATTTTTATTTCAATAACTAATCAGTTTTATCTGAATTGGCCTGAATTTCTTGTGTTTCAAGTTTGCTTAAGAGACATGAGTAGAATTGGCCTTCTCTGACCCTTGAATCAATACCACTCTTTGTAATGCCCAAGTAGCCTGTCTTGTTTCTTGGTACCACTGCTTTGTAAAATCACAGGATGTCTCTCCTCCCTGTATCTCTCCTAGGTTTGGCTATTCCTGCTGTGCCTTCCTAGTCTGCTGCTTGGCACCTTGCTGAACCAATTGGAGTCCAGCAAGGAACACAGACTGAGTAACTACATTTTAATTTTCGATTGAGTTGTAACCTACATAAAGTAAAGCACACAGATCTTCAATGAACAGCTAGATACACTATCACCCCGATGAAGAGAAAGAAAGAATCCTGTTGATAGCTTTCTTCAAAGAAGTGCTCTTCTGATCTCTGTCATCATGGATGAGCTTTGCCTGTTTTTGAACTTCATATCAATGGAATCACACAGTATATACTCTTTTGTGTCTGGCTTCTTTCATTCAATGTGTGACTAATGTTAAATGAAGCAGGAGTTTGCTGCTTTTCATTGTTGTGTAGTATTCCATCACATGAATGTATTATAACTATTTATCCACTCTCCTGCTGATGGACATTTGGGTCATTTTAAGTTTGGTGTGGGGCTGCTAGGAACATTTTTAAACATGTGTTTGGTGAACATAAACACTCAGTTTTCTTGGGTGGATTTCCAGGAGTAAAAGGCTATATCCTAGGGTATATGTGTATTTGCCTCAGTAGATATAGCCATTGTCGTTGATGACGCTCCAACCAGCTGAGCCACCTGGCAGGGCACACCAGTTATTTTTAGCAGAGAGAATTTGTATAAGGAATTGGTTAAAAAGGTGTTAGGTAACTGAAACAGCAAAAGGGCACAATGAGTCAACACAGATATAGTAACTGCCTGAAACAGTTTACCACCTCAGGGCCAAAGGGAAGTGTGTGTGGGTGTATTAGAGTCTAGAATTTTGAAAAGGTCTTGACATGTTCACAGGGGGGGGGGCGCCTGCTAACGGGTGTTCCCGGGAGACACAATGAGGCTGATTCTGGGAATGCCAAACATTTTGTTGTTGCTGTTAATTCTCACCCGAGGATATTTTTTCCATTGATTTTTAGAGAGAGTGAGTGGGGGAGGGGAGAGACATTGACATCACACACACACACACACACACACACACACACGGGTTGGTCTCCAGGGCCTGGGAATTGAACGCTTGACTCTTGGCTTGCAGGCCGATGATCTGCTACTGAGATACACAGGCCAAGGCCAACCATTTTTTTTTAAAGCTGGAAACTGGTAGCAACTGCTGCCAGGGGCAAGCCTGAGACTTTGGAAGTCAGTAATTGGCACCCTTCAGAATGCAACCCTGCTTCAAGTGGCTCTGATGGTTTTCCTCTTCTCTGTGATGTGTATGCTGCAAATGTGTTAGTCTCCTTGACTCCAGCTGTTCATGAAGTCAGGGATTGACCCTAACACAGTTCATACATCCCACTTCAATACAAAAAACAGAAACGCAGTGCTCCATCAGAGTGGAGTTCAGCAGTATTCCCTGGGCAGTCACATTAGGAGGAACTTTGTACCCATCTTTTAGAGGCTGCTTTTGCACATTCTTTGAGGTAAAGCACAGACTTTAGAGGAGGTGAGAGTTGGATTCAAATCCCTCTTCCATCCCTGACAACTGTGTGACAATTCAGGAGAGCTTTCTGAACTTTGTCGGGTTAGGACTCTCCATCACATCCCCTCACAGGGCAGTGGGGTGGATGAAGTGACATAACAAGGCAGTGCATGCCACTAAAGCCTTCTCCTAACGGGGTGTTGCTTCTGTAGGTTACTTTCTCGGGGCCCTGGTTTTGTGTAAGTGGGAGGATTTTTGGTTACATTTTATTTTATTCTATTTATTTTTTAAAAATATATTTTATTGAGTTTTTACCGAGAGGAAGGGAGAGAGATAGAGAGTTAGAAACATCGATGAGAGAGAAACATCGATCAGCTGCCTCCTGCACACCTTCCACTGGGGATGTGTCCGCAACCAAGGTACATGCCCTTGACCGGAATCGAACCTGGGACCTTTCAGTCCGCAGTTCGACGCTCTATCCACTGAGCCAAACTGGTCAGGGCTGGTTACATTTTAAATCATCTTTAAAACCTTACCTGGTCACATTCTCCTGGGATCCTTTTGCTGTTGTCCTGTTTTTATGTTATCCAAAAATCCTTAGAAATCAGACTACAGGAACTGAAAGCAGTGGGCATTGGGGTGGGGACAGTGTTGCTCTCTGCTCCTTTCACAAACACTTGGTGGGTGTGATTTCTCTTTGTTTTTTGTTCCTATAGCACTAACTTGTAACCTATGTCACACTACTTAGTACTATTTTAACTGTGTCCATGTCCCTTATATGTTGAGTTCCTTGAGGATAGAAACCAACACTTTGTCATGGCTAAGTGACTCCTCAGCACCTATGCAGGTGTTAATATTTGCATAATAAAAAATATTTGAAAGTCAAGATTTTAAGTTTTTCAAAATGAATTTAATAAGAGGCATCCTTAGGCCAAGGCAATACTACCTTTATTTAAATGTAGGATCCAATATAATTAGCACATGAATTTTTCTTTGATTACAACAATTAAATAAAATGTTTTTATTAATTCCAGAGAGAGATGAAGGGAGAGCAAGAAAGAGAGAAACATTGGTTGGCTGCCTCCTCCCTGCCCCCTCCTGGGGATTGGGCCTGGAACCTGGTCAGGGATGGAATGGGAGACCTCTCAGTGTCCTGGACGATGCTCAACTACTGAGTCACACTGGCAGGGCACAAAAATTTTCAAATAGCCATTCAGTTAACAATGCCCAAGTGAGGATAGGAACTTTAGCCTTATTTGCTTTATTTTTGGATCCTTCTTATGGTGACCTTTGTGAGAATGATATTTGCTGTTTCTGTCTAGATTTTAATCACAGAATGACTCCAAATATTTGGTCCCACAGAAGTAAGTGGAGATGGAAAAAGTTTGAAATCATTAGAGCCATCTTAAAACAATTTTTCTTAATAATAATAAATTGGAATAATAAATAACAATAAATTGGATAAAAATGATCTGGAGTGGATTTTTTTCTCTAGCTTTTTAAAAAAAATATATATTTTATTGATATTTTTACAGAAAGGAAGAGAGAGGGATAGAGAGTTAGAAACACTGATGAGAGAGAAACATCGATCAGCTGCTTCTTGCACACCTCCTACTGGGGATGTGCCCATAACCAAGGTATATGTCCCCGACTGGAATCAAACCTGGGACCCTTCAGTCCGCAGGTCAGTGCTCTATCCACTGAGCCAAACTGATCAGGGATTCCCTGGCTTTTATTATTAATGTTTTCATTTTTTAAAAACCAGTACAGCATTTCTATATTAGTTTTAGTTTTAAGAAATTTTAAATCTAATGAAAAGTGTATTGGAACAGAAAGATCAATATTCATTCAGCAATAACTAATTATGAAGTATCAGGACCTTATTTGATTCAGTGACTTCTCTATTTTACAATATGGTTATAAGAAAAAAACTGTGGCCTGGCCAGTGTGGCTCAGTGCTGAGCTTCGACCTTTGAACCAAAAGGTCATGGTCTGATTCCTGGTCAGGGCACATGCCTGGGTTGCGGGCTCGATCCCCAGTGTGGGGCATGCAGGAGGGAGCTGATCAATGATTCTCTCTCATCTTTGATGTTTCTATCCCTCTCTCCCTCTCCCTCTCTGAAATCAATAATAATAATATATAATATATATTAATAATAATAATATATATGAAGCCAATAAAAATTGTGCTTGACAAATGTATTTTAGTTCACATTCATCTCTGCCATGAGTAGAATTGAACCTCATGACTACAATGTGCTTCGGACTACATTGCACATGGTGGTGTTCCATGCATGCTGGTGGCCTTGGTTTGCTGCAGAGGCACCCCATCTGGACACCATTCACAAGGTGCTTGGTTCCTGAGATGCATGCACATCTTTTTATATAGTGAGCCTGTTACATGCATTCCCAGGTTAGCAGCCCAGAGCCCTTTAATAAATTTAATAGGGTGAGAGTCAGGTGTATATTTGATTGCATCTTGTCATTTGGGAAACAGCAGCAAACCCGTTTCTTAATTTTTCCCCCAATATATTTTTATTGATTTCAGAGAGGAATGGAGAGGGAGAGAGATAGAAATATCAATGATGAGAGAGAATCATTGGTTGGCTGCCTCCTGCACACCCCCCACTGGGGATGGAGCCTGCAACCCAGCCATATGCCCTTGATTGGAATTGAACCTGGGACCCTTCAGTCCGCAGGCCGACACTTCATTCACTGAGCCAACCAAAGAAGCCAGCCCCCGTTTCTTAATTTAATATCTGTTGCCACCAGCATTGATAATGCACGGGTGAATCATTTTACGGTTTCACTTTATGTTTTCGCAGCAGTGACCTCATCCTGGATGAGACCTCCTCCTTTCCCTGAGAGTCTCCTGGTATCTTCAGAGTCACTAAGCACCTCAGTAGCTCATGCACACTTCACTTACACATTGTGGTCGCAAAAAAATGGTTACAAATTCTTTGAAACTCCTTCTTTGGAGAAGTGTGGTGTCAGTTGGTCCCTTGGATCTGGGTGGGCTCTGGGGCTTCTGCACAAATAGAATCTGGGGAAGTGATTCTGTGCCTGTTTCCAGGACCAGGCCTTACAGCCTGGCAGCTTCTGCTCCCTGCCTCTTGGAAAACTCACTCTGGGGACCTTGAACTGCCATCTAAGAAGGCTGACTACCCTGAGGCACTACGGGGGAGAAGCCACGTGGAGAGGCCCAGAGACAACATGGAGCGATGGAGGTGCCCAGGCCATTGCATGGCCATGAGGTCACCCCAGCACCATGAAGCAGAGATGGGTCATTCCCGCTGAGCCCTGGCCAAACTGTACATTCAGGAGCACAGGGAATGATGGACATTCTTTTTTTTTTGCTCACTGTGGTAAAATATACATAACATAAAAATTACCATTTTAACTATTTCTTTTAGATATATTTTATTGATTTTTTTACAGAGAGGAAGGGAGAAGGATAGAGGGTTAGAAACATAGATCAGCCACCTCCTGCATACCCCCTACTAGGGATGTGCCTGCAATCAAGGTACATGCCCTTGACCAGAATCGAACCTGGGACCCTTGAGTCCGCAGGCCGACGCTTTATCCACTGAGCCAAATCAGTTAGGACCCATTTTTGCTATTTTTAAGTGTACAGTTCAGTGACATTAAGTACATTCACATTGTTGTACACCATCACTACCATCATCTCTAGAATTTTTCATTTTCCTAAACTCAAATTCTGTATCCATTAAACACTAACTCCCTGTAACCACTTCACCCAGCCTCTGACAACCACCTTCCTATTTTCTGTCTCTATGAATTTGCCTATTCTAGTTACATCATATAACGGAATCATACCACATTTGTCCTTTTGTGTCTAGCTTATTTCATTTAGCTTAATGTCTTCAAGTTTTACTCATGTTATAGCACATATCAGAATTTCCTTCCTTTTTAAAAAATATGTATATTTTTATGGATTTCAGAGAGGAAGGAAGAGGGAGAGAGAGAAACATCAATGATAAGAGAGTGTGATTGATCAGCTGCCTCCTGCACACCCCCTACTGGGGCTTGAACCCAAAACCCAGGCATGTGCGATTGACCAGAATCGAATGTGGGATGCTTCAGTCGGCAGGCCGGCTCTCTATTCACTGAGCCAAACCAGCTAGGGCAGAATTTCCTTCCTTTTTAAGGCTGAATAATATTTCACTGTACCTACAGATCACATTTGTCTGTTGATGAACATTTGTGTTGTTTCCACCTTTTGGTTATTGTGAATAATGCTGCTATGAACATGGGTGTGTAACTTAGCAGTTGAGTTCCAGCTTTAAATTCTTTATACTCAGAAGTGAAATCACTGGATCATATTATAGATCTGTTTAACTTTTCCCTATTGTCATTTTAAGTCACTAAATGTTGAAGTGGTTTGTTACATAGTAATAAATAATATTATATTTATTAATATGTCTATCTCTCTTATTGAGCTGAGTTCTTTGGAAGCTTCATTCTTCTGTATTATGAGCACATAGTAGCATGCCTGGAACATAATTCTGAAATGAGTGAATGGAGACTCTTGCAATCAGATGTGATCTTAAAATATTTATCAATCTAAATCGCAGTAGCTACTGATCAGACATAATGGACAAGTGCATTGTAGGGTCAGGAGTCTTGCCTGTCAGGCATCACCACTCAGTTGCTGGATTATGGAAATTTCAGAAATGGTGATGATGGATACTGGTCTGCCCCTTTACTAACAGGGAACTGGCTATTTATCAACTGATATGGAAGTATTTCAATATTTTAACAAGCAGAGGGTGGATGCTACACATCAGCTCTGTCATCACCATTGCTCAGAAGGAGGTAGGGAAGCTTTATTTCCAGTTCTGTGGGTGAAGAAAATGTGCAGAGGAATTAAGTGACTTCTGCAAGGTCATGAGGCTAAATTTGGTCATGGCCAAATTTCTGAAGGCAGGTGCTTTGATTCTAATTTCATATTCATCCTATAATACAAACTGCACATGTGGCCTGATTGTGAGGAAGGTTCTACCCTTCCTGGACAGATAGGCTTATGTGTGAAAAATGTGTACTATAGAGAAGTGCAGGCCTGGAGTGCCAGATGCTATATGGTATAGAGATGGGAGCACCATTGTCTGATAAGGGTTCCTAGAAGGTTGAATATAATCAAGCTTCCAAGGCCAAGAAGCCCTCAGGGAGAAGCGGGGAGATGGAGCAGAGAGATGGGATGGTGAGGTAAGACTGGGTGGTGATGGAACTGGGTCTAGCTGAGGTAACGGATCTCTTTGGTGCCATTAGGTAGGGAAGAAAAGAAGACCCTGTTGTCTTCCTCCTCTGGTCACTTATTTGTATGGCCAGAAGGGAGAAGTCAGGACACAGAGAAATTTTAAGAGATTGGCAGGAGAAAGACAATAGCATTTGTTGAGTAAAACTTAACCATCCACTGGGGAGCCACATATCTAGCCCTGGTGTCAGGCCGTGGAGCCTGCATCTAGGGCAGTTACCACCCGCTATAAGCTGAGTGTTTGTGTCGTCCCCAAAGTCATATGTTGGAATCCTAACCCAGAATGCAATGGTATTAGGAGGTGGGCTTTTGAGAGGTGATTGGTCATGAAGGTGGAGCCCTTGTGGCTAGTATTAATGCCCTTTTAAAGAGACCCCAGAGAGATTCCCTGGCCCCTGCTGCCATGTGAGGCACAGGGAGCTGACAGCTGTCTATGAGTCAGGAGGCAGGCCCTCACCAGAACAAGAACCTGCATCTTGAATTCCCACTCTCCAGAACTGGGAGAAGTACATGTTTGTTATTTACCAGCCATTTTGTCCATGTATTTTTCTTATAGCTGTCCAAGCTGACTCAGACGCCATGTATGCTGCACAGCATGGTATCAGATTATATAGCCTGTTGTTTATTGTCTGTCTCTCCCACTAGAATATAAGCTCCAGGAGGCTGGGGACTTGGCTTAGTTCTGGGAGACACTTCGTATTTCAAAGAGCAGCGAGGAAGGGTGTCCCTGGAACACCCTCCCAGCGGAGGCTCCCTGGGATGGGTAGAGTCCAGATCCCAGACGGGCTTGCTTGGCATCAGCACAGGAGCACACCTGAACTGCAAGACCCAGTGCTCTCCACCTCTGCCTGCTGGCTGAGGCCTTGGGAGCAGGGGCCTCAGCAGCTTTAGCAGAAAAGCCCAGATTCTCAAACATCTGGCTGTCTGGTCAGCCAGCCCTGAAAGGGCCCTGGTGCATTTCCCTTTAGCACACTCAGTTGCCAGAAGTGGATTTTCTCCTGTTTCCCAAAATAAGAAACGAGTTAAGTTATTTACCTTTCATGGCATCGTCGGAGCTGCTTTGCCAAATTCTCAAGGTTAAAAACAATTTTTTTCTTTTGTATTCATGTATTTTTGTGTCTACTCTATTCTCTCCCAAAGAACCACTGTGTGTGTATGTGCTTATGAACACAGTTTCAAAAGCACTTTGAACATCTGAATGGGGTTCCCTCTTGCACAAGGACAGATGGTTTCAAGAGGCTCCCCTCACCTTCCTGTTCCTCAGTGTCTCCCACCAGCAGGCCAATTGGAGCTTTTCATCAAAGAAACTGGAAAGGTGGGTTCCATTGAAATGTTTCTAGTTAAAGTATTAAATAAATTTGCTCAGAGGTGGTTTCTGTTACGAATGAGTAAGGATCATCCTCCCTCCCCCCGCCACACACACACACACACCACACACACACTCTCCCCACTCTCATCCCATTTTAAATGTAACATTGAAACAAATTCGAAGGCTTTTTCTTGGGCCATCTTTGTAAGTAATTTGCGGGCAGCTTCTCTTAAGGATACTGGGAAGGGACAAAAGTGACTAACAGCTTGGTTCATGGCAAAAGGCTATTCTATTTCAGCTCACGGCAGCTACTCAGACCCTCCATGCAGGGCTCTTTGGAAAGCAATCATGACAACCGCCTGCCCCTCAGCCAGGGCAAGATGTTAGGTCAGCAGAACTTTAAATCAAACACACTTAGTGTATGCGCAACTTCCATTCTGAAAGTTGGGGGCAAAATAAGGAAGCATTTCTTGGCAATTAACTTAAAATATTTCAAATGAAAACACATGTTCTTGAGAGTATGGGGGAGAATACAGGTAGCATTAAACCATGTAATCAACTCTAATAACAATGATATAGAGACTCCTGGAACAGACCCTTTCAATTCAAGGCTCAGGCAAGGCTGTTCTCTAAAGACGGCCTGTGCACCCTTTCTGGAAGCATTCATCGCTCTGGAATCCAAACCCAAAGACAGTTCATTGCAAAAAGAGACAAACAGCGGAAGACGGAGCTTTGAGGCCAACCCTGAAGAATATGAAATCATTTTATTCATGTGTGTAACCTACTTTAAATAAATGAAAGCTTAATATTTGGGAGCTGGACTCTGCGTGTTTGGGACTTATAGCTTTTGGTAGATGGCTTTATTTTGTACTCCTTTAGGTCAGAATGCCATGTGTTGTCTCAGTTACAACTGCTTGACTTTCAAGGATTATGGGAAAGTTCCCTTGAAAGATTCCTATGTGGAACAGAATGTAGTCAGAGGCATGAGGGGCTGGAGCACACTTGTCACATGCCCTGTTGCTTTGATATAGATTCCAATCCCTCCCATTATATATACACCTCACATAAACAACTTGAGAACAAATAGCAGAATCTGACTGGTTTGTCAAAGTTTTCTGAGGTGTGTGTTGTTTTCCTCCTGTGAGAAAACTATTCTAAAGAACATTGCTTTAGGCAGACCCGTAGGTTCTTCAAAGGGTCTTCAGCTGCTAGGACCTCGCAAAGGTTCAAGTTTACTCTGGCGATCGCAAGTGAAGGATGACATTTCAAAAAAACCACTGTGGCAGCCAAGGCAGATTTTGGAGACATGACCAAGAAATGGCGAAGTTTGGAATAGAACACTTCACCGTTGATTGTGTGAAGTAGCTTCCGGTTTCACATGATTGAAAAAAGTCCTGGCCTGTGTAGAGCAGAAGAAAGTCACTTCCTGCTGCACTCGGAGTGGCAGGGCTCTGCCGGGAAGTAAGGCTGCCCTTCCTGGCCTGGGCGATGAAGGCCGGGGACTGCTGGCAGATCCCATTCCAATAGGACACGGACCACCTGGGAGGAATCACTCAGCTAAGGGGAACTTGTAACATTGAAGAGGGCAATTAAGAGTTATTTTGGCTTCCAGACTCAAGCCTCTGCAGGCAACTGTCTCTCCCAGGGAAGTCCTCTACCCTCAGGTTCTGTCCTCAGCGCTGTGGGTGAAGGGTAAAGCTGCCCAAACAAAGCCAGGCAGGCCTAACCCAGAGCCTGACGCTGCTTTCCAGTGAGGAAGCCTCTGCCTCTATGTTCCCAAGGCTGGCATCGCCATCGACATCAGCAGGCCCTCCAGCTCTCACTCACCCCGGGGCAGCATGGCCTCTGCAGTGTGAGTGGTGCCTCCCAGGCCCCATGTTGCTCCCAGGGCAGTGGACTCTGGCCTGAATGCCATGTCCTGTTCCTACAGGGAATGAGTAGAGGTCTCCTTACACTTTTAGAAACAACACAGTGGAGGAAAACTTCCTTTTGGCCTCTTCGGTTCTGTGGCTGGTCTAAGGATTAACTGAAATAAGGCAGATCAATGGGAGAAAAGTACACAAATTTCATATTTTCACATGTACATGGGAATCTTCAGAAGGACAATGAAAACCGCCCAGAAACCATTAGGCTCCCAAGCTTACAAGGGAAATTGTGTGTATGTGACAAGACAAAGGCTCTTGGGCTAACGGCAATAAATGGTGGGACAGTGACTGGGGAATACATGGGTGAGGGTGAGGGGAAGATACACACTAAAGCAGTGGTTCTCAACCTTCTGGCCCTTTAAATACAGTTCCTCATGTTGTGACCCAACTATAAAATTATTTTCGTTGCTACTTCATAACTGTAATGTTGCTACTGTTATGAATTGTAATGTAAATATCTGATATGCAGGATGGTCTTAGGCGACCCCTGTGAAAGGGTCGTTAGACCTCCAAAGGGGTCGTGACCCACAGGTTGAGAACCGCTGCACTAATGGAAAGCCAGGGCTATTTGGGTAGGTTTGTTTGTACATGTCCATTCCAGCGGTGCCCTCCGCTCTTCCCTCCCCCCCTTGTCTCTGATGATAAGAATGTTCCTGTCTTCCTGACACAGGAGGACCCCTTTGTCAGGGGAAATGTATGGAACTGCTTTTAGGTGGAAGCAGGAGAGCAGAGAACTTCTCCTGCAACTGGTGACTCTCAAGGGCCTTCAGCTCAAAACAGTCAATATGCCAAAGTGGTATGTTCGGGGGAGCATGCTCTGAACCCCTTCACTAACAGTGTCCTGATTTCATGCCTTGACGACAGAATTTAATCTCTCCACATTTCAGTTTGCAAGGAAACTGAGCTGTACTAAAGGCAGTAAAGTAATTGTGGGATGAAGATCTTCTAGGCACATTCTTTCCTT
Source organism: Murina feae (assembly GCA_004026665.1). Lineage (NCBI taxonomy): Eukaryota > Metazoa > Chordata > Mammalia > Chiroptera > Vespertilionidae > Murina > Murina feae. The sequence continues at coordinate 8,675 of PVJC01005437.1, read as the reverse complement.
TAAATGATCAACCCAGACTCAGTGTGGCCCCGTGGACCCTCTCCTCATAACGGAGACCGGAGACCGTCCCCCAGGAGCTCATGTTAATTTGTAATTCAGCTTCCCGTGCACTCCTGCCGCTTACGAGCACTTCCTCCAGAGCATATATGTATAGTCTGTACCTGCTGACAAAACCTGTGTGTTAGTCCCAAGTCCCTATGGCACCAACTGCTTATTAGTGGGGGAAAAAATCCAAAATAAAACATGGTCCAATTATTTACTTTAACAAAAGATTTATTTGAAACAGGTTTGTGCAGACATACACCAGTCAACAGGATTGATCAAAGCCACAAATCACTACATTTTCCAAAACCTCTAAAAATACAAGTAAATGCCCTTCATTTGTATTCACTCCAGGAGGGAACCCAGCTCCACTGTAATGTGCTGCTATAATTTAACAACCAGAGGACATTGATAGGATGTGAAAATGGTAACACTTCTAGAGGGAGGGAACAAAACCCCCACGCTCAACAGAAGAGCTCACTGCTCTGCTGGGAGCCAATTAGACGCGCCCCCACAGCTCCACTCCTCTCTGCATAACCAGATTAAAACCTCCCCGTCACAAACAATATTTAAGCAATCTGAGCACAGATGTGACAGCAGACAGGAGAGCACATGGCTTTGCTTGCATGAGAAAACACCACAAAGATGTTGCCTTCAAACAGGATCCAGTGACCTGCAGGAAGGGTGATCCATGGAGGCCAGCCGCATACCCCTGCAGCTGGCCTGTGGGCATCACCCCTGCAGCTGGCCTGGCTGCAGCTGCTGGCATTGCCCTTCAGAGGAAAGTCTGAAGGCAGGCAGCACCGCACACTCCTGAGTGCAGCAATCACTGGCAGCATGGGAGAGGGTCAACCCTTGCGCTGATTTTATTAATGAAAAATCAGAACTGTATTTCCTTGCCCAGCGATCTACCTGCAAGGAGGAAGGCTCTATGACAGGGCAGACTTTCCTTTGCAGTTTTTGTATTGGTGTTTATTGATCCGCCCGCATGCCAAGCTGCCTTAAGGAACCCAGCTGAACCCAATCCCAGCGGAAGTGGGTTCACACCCTATCTCTGGGCTCTCTCTGCTCTGGTCCTTTTCTTCCACACGGGACAACCTGCCCAGAAAAGGCTCTTGATAAGCTCTCTTGACCTCTGAGTTTCCTGGGCAGCACTATTTGGATAGTGCTATTACTTCAACTTTCTCCTTCCTATTTCTGTCATAAATCAAAGCTACCTGACACTTTGTTCCTGACTTTTAAAACGAACAGGACTCCTTTCTTTCTTTAGCCAGGACAGAAGAAATGCCGATGGACTAATCTTGTGTGTTTTTCTTGGTCTGGTGCCTGGGAGAAAGCAGAGTAGATATCTCTAAGGCAACCAGGGCAAGAGATTGTCATTGGAAAATGAGGCAGCCTGGGTGTAAAAAGAATCATTCTTTTGTGTCCCCTAAGTCAGGGGAACAGAGGTGTTTGTCAGACTTAGCAGCTATGCATCAGGCTGGGGGTAAGGTAAGGGGTGAATTTGCCCCTCCCTTCTGTTTCAGTTTCTTTTGTAGCTTCTGGCCACTTCAATTTATGTTGGTACAGCGACCTTTCCTTCCTACTGAACACTGCACCCCAATTCACAACTCACCCAACCCAAAATATGAAGAGAGTTTCGAACATAGTACCAGTATGAGCTTTGGCATTAGAGGAAGCTGCTGTGATGGAGTGGATATGTGTACTGTGGGACAATCTGGGGTACTGAGAAAAGAATACACGAAGATTACAAACATCAGGTTGAGTATTACAGGTCTATTTCTTTTGATAATACTTATTAACATATCATTATGGGGGGGTCTACAACCCATGGAAACCCTTCTAATGGTTCTTCTTGCCCTTCAAGACAGACAAATGGCTGGAATGAGGCTCAGTATCCTTCCCCAAGGCGACCCTGAGACAAACACAGTGTTTAGCAACAAAGGCAGCGGATGTCGCTTCCGCCTTGCATGGGGCTGTATGCTCACTATCTCCATCACTACTGTATTGGCCAATTTAATCATTTGCATAAAGAGAGTATTGAGTGAATAGGATGGGGGATGTCACCTTTTGACTTGACCCAATAAACATATTTCTTTGCATAAACATATTATTCAGGCTCTGCTTAACCATAGCCACAGTTTCCCTATTCACTTTTTTTTTTTTTTTTTTTAAGGTTCCCAGGAGATGAGAGTTACATTTCAAATGCTGAGGCTAAATCACTCCTTGAATTACGTTGGGACAATGACCCTGGGCAGTAATTCAAACCCTGGCTGAAATGTGTGCCATTTTTTCACATGTTCAAAACCAAAGACAACGTTCTATTGCAAACATTCTATTCAACTTATGATCTAAGACATAAATCCCCAGGAACAAGAATCTGATAGAAAGTTCTCTTCCTATGCTTCAAAGAAATAAGATAAAGGGTCACTGTTATAACAAATGGAGATTAGAGACTATAGCTTTATTTTTTTTAAATGCAGCCTTAAAGTCTGTAATATATACATCCATATGCATTTTCAGATGTTAGTTACCTACACTCACTTTTTTTCTTTCATTATTCACTGCTTCTTGACAAGTTATTACTGATTTTCACTGCCAGCTCCCTACAGCAAGACCTGAAGCCTTCTCAAGGAAAAGGAAATGTCAACAGAGTTCTCAGCCTTGCTCTGCTTAAACCCAGGCTCACGTTTTAGGATTTTACTCCATGAGTGTTAAAGAAACAGCACCTCCTTTAGCCAAACACAGGTCCTGTGTGCTGTACTGATCCAGAAAAGGGCCACACATGTGTGCACCTGTGTGGGAGATGAGAGAAGGTACCGCTGGTCAAGAAGTCTGGAATATTCTTCCTAGAGACAGGATAGACACATCAGCTATATCTCCCAATTATTATAAAGCCCATTCTGATCAGTAACGAAGTCCTAATCCCAACAACCAAGTATAAATGGTTGGTTTATTCTGCTCTCTCCTCCTCCCTTTTCAAAATGCAGTTTCCACAGCCGCCCTTGCCTTCCCATGCCAGTGTAGAGCTGAATTCAGAACCTAGTACTCTGAACTGTTGGTTTCCCTCTGCAGAGTCAGCAGAATGAGACATGGGCTCAAATGAGAGTTGGCAGTCTGTCTGTACAACACTAGACTAAGGCTGAGCCTGCGTAGGTTCTGCCCCTTTAGCCCAATCCAGAGACAGGCCCTGTGTGCTGACCGAGTGTGACCTGCCAGCCTGCATGTCACTTACCGTGTGGCAGAGTGACAAGTCCCATGTGGCATTTCCACTGAGCTGACAGCCAGTGTATGCAACTTAGTCCAGTCCCCCCTTCTCCCTGGGGAGGGGTTGTGTGAGACACTTTGACCTCAATTTAAAGATAGGACAAATGACACAGTCCCTGAGTCGCCCTGTCTAAATATTCTACATCACACATAGTGACAGCTGCTCCTCCTAGAAACCCAATTTAGTCATCTGGCTACAAGATAGCTTAATTGCATAAGAGAATAAATAGAAAGGCATCACATCTACTGTATTCTGCGTGCGTGTTTCATTATTGCAAAGACTGTTTAGTCTACTTCTCAAAGAAAATTAGAAAATATACTTAAATCTCAGAAAATATGAATTTACTGTATTTAATGTAAAAAATAAAATAAAAACCAAAAAAACCCCAAACACTACACACACACACACACATTCTAATTCACAAATCTGATTCAGAAGGTTTTCTGTTCAAGAGAGAGCTAAGTGTTTGACAAAGGATTGAGTTTGAGTTGCCTCTTTCCAAATAGACTTAGTTCTAAATGAAACCAAATAATGAGGATGCCTAATGCACATTCATTTCTCACTTTCCTTTTTCCTCTGTACTGAGACCATCATCTTTTTGGGTGTGCAGCAAAGGCATTCTAGTACACCTTGGTTTGTGTTCATTGTTAGCCTCCCTTGGGCCCTGGAATGATAGTCCTCCAATGATTCACTTTGCTGGGTGCCATGGTATTTAAATATTTCATCACCTTGGGGAGAAAGAGGTGGCAATTTTCTGAGCCTCACCTGTTAATTGCACTGCCTTGCCTCCCCTCAAGGCCTGGACCCTGGTCACCTCTTAAGTGAGGGATTCGTTTTCTTAGTTGATGCAAATCATAATTATCTCAATGCCCAATAAGTTGCAGATGTTCTAAAAATAAAGGGTTAGGAAGCAAAGTGCACTACTGTTTTATTTCCTAATCTAGCACAGCCATTCCCAGAGGAACTGTGTCATTGCAGCCAGTAACAGCTGCCCAGAAGTATTTACGTTAAGCTATCCAAAAATCTGGTTTGGCAACCAAAGCAGAGAGGAGAGAACGTGCCTCCAGGCTGGTCGTTTATTAAGGGCTCCAGGTGCTCACATGACCGCCCGAAGGCATCCAGGTTCTGTCCAAATTTAGAACAAGGGACTCTGCAGTTTGGAAAGTCAATGACTTCCCTTCCTCTTCTTAGACTCAGGGTACTTCCTACTGTGAGCGGTGCCTGTATCTGAATAAGGAAGGAAACCTTGTGGATATAAAAAAGGCTGTTGAAATGTTTGGAATTCTTTTCAATTAAAACTGCCTGTCAACATCTTGTTTAACCTCCTGGACATATTAGGCTGATCAGGACATTTGTCTGGGCTTCAGGGCTTGATTTCAGAGTTTCTACTCTGAATGGTGGGAAGTGTCCTCTATGCCCTCCTGCCTGTGTCTGTGTCCTTGCTTTTTGCTTTCTCCTTCCATGATCATCTTCCTTCCCACCCTCAGGGGCCCTTTCTCTCAACTGGGTCTACACATTCTCTCAGGTTCCAGAGCGACAGAGTGGCAAGTATGTTCCTTCACTGGGGAGACATGCTCTATTTCTTTTTTTTTTTTCCCAACAATGAAAATCTAAAATGTGCTCTCAACTCCTGAGAAGACAAGCATGGGTTCTAAGTCAAGAGGATGCTAAAAGTCCAGTGGTCTGAAGGCTGGAAGTGCATATTAGGAGCCTGGCTAGCAGGGTCCCCACCACTGTCCTGACCCGCAGGCTTCCCTGTCACCACAAAGAGGCAGGTAAACTTTAGAACATCTGCAGAAGAGTTGCTTCTTTCCTTCAGGTATAGAAGGAGAAGGGCGGTGGAAGAAGGGACTGCTTGCATCTGCATCTGTATCTGTGATAGAGAAAGGACGGATGCGGACTCACCAGTGGCCATGCACTGAGCACAGCGGCCAGCCATGCAGAAGGGGTGAGGACAAGGGATATGGGTGACCCTGGGAGGACTGGGTGACCCCTTGGGAAGGGTGTAGAAGATGGTGTTGGAACACAGATGGTTTGCCCCACTGCGAATATGGCTAGGAGTTTCACATCAACATTCTCAGGTTACCAACCCAGATATATCTATATCTATATCTATTTATATCTATATCTATATTTATATCTATATCTATCTATCTATGAAATCATATATTTGTGATTTCATTGTAATCAAGAAATTTATGCCAACCTCATACAAACATAGGAATCAAAGCAAGACAGCAACCTGCCTAAAGTGGTCTACATGCTGTCCATGGACTTGGTCCGTGAGGTAAAAGGACAGGAAGCAAGTGTGACCGGGCTCCCTGCCACGGGACGGGCTCCTCACGCAACATAAAACTCTTTTATCTTCGCTCCCAGAACAACTAGTACTGATGTTTAAATATCGGTGAAACATAATGTTTTTAATTTCACACCTCACAGAGCACAGCTGAATGCTTCATAACAATGTAAACAAAAGTTAGGCCAAGCACTGCACACAAATTGGGAGGAAAGAATGACTTCCCCTGCGGTATGTACTCCAGGTTTGCGCGGGAACATGTAACTAACAAACCGGTTGGCTAAGGCCACAGAAATGTGTTTTCTCATATTTTGGCTGCTGACGCCAGTCTCTTCTGACAAAGATGTGTTAACACTGGGTACAACAAACTGCATTTCTCCCCCAGGGTCAACCAGGAAAACTCGACGTGTAGTTCTTCCTCACTTTCCAATCTTATTTACGCTTCGATTTCTTTTTGGTGGTGTCGTAAGCACGAACCACTTCTTCCTGAGAAACAGCTCCATGCTCTTCTTGAGAGAAGGCGTACCCATCTGAAAGAAGCACACAGGAGGAAGTGGGTAAAGGCAGAACTGGGGGAGCGCTTGAGGTTTGGAAGAAGCTGCTTTTGAGGAGACTACAGCTGAACTGGTGGGAGTCTGAGGTGGGGAGCCTGCCCATCGGAAGGGGAGCGTGGGCAGTGTGGGCGTGTGGCGGCAGGATGCAGCCTGGTGGGCTGGGTCAAAGGGGTTCTGGCTGCTGACGCTGGGATGGGAATGGCTTTGAGGGGTGGCCTCCCATTTAGGAGCTGCAGTTGAGCTCAGCCTGGGAAGCATAAACAGTGGGTCACTGGTCCATGTCTGCACTTTCCCACCACCAGTCAAGTTGTTCTGCTCAGGAAATGTCCCAATGCGCCTGAAGCTGCAGGCCGGCAGGTAATTTGTGAAGCTGTAACATGCTGGGGAAAACATCACCGTTTCACAGTGACGCTTGGAGTGGTGCTGTTTCTACATTGGGCTCATTTGGGCCGGTAAGAAGAAATTACAGTGGGTAACAGATCTTATTTCTGTGTAAAGAAAAAGATCACAAGATAAAGGCAAGAGGAACTTAGTAATTGGCCCTGTGCCACAGCAAAACTGGTTCTTACAATCAGTTCCAGTAATAATAATATAAATAATAATAATAATCCTATATAATAAAAGCCTAACATGCAAATCGACCAACTGGCAGAACGACTGGTCAGCAGGGGGCAGGGCTGGCAAGTGGGCGGTGCCAGGCCAGCTAAGGTGGGTGCTAGCGGGCAGAGGGAGGGGACGGTGATCAGGGGGCGGTGGTGACCAGCAGTGGCAGAGAGGCAATTGTGGAGGGGGGGGTGTGTGGCCAGCCACTTGCTGGCCTGTCCCTGTCCCCTGATCGCCCCGCAGGTTGCCTCAGTTGAATATCCCCTAAGGGCTCCTGGTCTGCAAGAGGGCCCAGGCTGGACTGAGAGGACTCCCCCCCCTTCCCGCCCCGAGTGCATGAATTTTCATGTACTGGGCCTCTAGTAATAGTAATAATAGCAGCAGCAGCCAACAATTATTAAACACTGTGTGTACCAGGGACTGTCCTATGTATTGTGCACAAATGACTCATCTATTCCTCTCAACAGTCCTATAAGATAGATGCTAGTTTTCTTCCCATTTCACAAATGGGAAAACTGAGGCATGGATTGATTTCATGATCTGCCCAAGATCACAGACCTAGTGAGTGGCAGTTTGGAGCCAGACCCAGGCAGTGTTTCTGCAGGGCCCACACTTTCCTGCATCGCCAGTTCTTAAAAAGGTTTAGCAATAGTGAGCTTTCCTTCTTAATTGGTTCTGCTCACAGATGGGACATGTATAAGATTCCTTCTCTGTTGGCTAACCCGTCTGGCTCAGGAGTGCAGAAAAGTCCCACAGCTGGATGAGACATTCTGACCAAGACAACGCAGTAAAAGCCTAACAAAGGTGACTTCCATCCCCACCTATTTGTGACTGATCAATACAGCTGTTAGTTAACCATCATAGTCTTTAAAGGAGAAAAAGAAATCAGAAATTCTTCTGGATTATAATTATTCTGCTCAGACATGTGGCTTAAAAAGGAGTGGAGAAACCAAGATGGCAGCATGAGGTATATACCTAAATGCGCAGCCTCCACACCTACACTATAGAAATACAACCATTCAGATAAACGGCCATCCTCCAGAACCAAGGGAGGGGAACCGTTACACCTAGAAAGCAAGAGGAGTGCTCTGAGACTGAACAGAAGCTCCAGGCGCCCAAGGTACGGACGCGAAACGGAGGCGGCGCGGCGCGCGCGCGCGGCAGGGCGGGTGAAAGGGAGCGGCAGCGGCGATCGGGTCCACGGCTCAGAAGATTAAAAACTCCCGGTCGCAGTGAATGCGACGCGGGCTGTAGGGCAACGGGGCGGTGAAAGACTAGTGGCGTTCTAGGAGTGCTATTCGCAGCTATCACTACGCGGAGATTCCGGGACTGAGAACCATGTGCAGACCCCAGGGTTTGGAAAAGCCAAACCCGGTAGAAACTGCGGCATCCACAGAGGAGACGCCATTGTGAGTCGCTCCTCCCCCGGTGATCCTGAGACCCCGCCCCACCCCACCTACAACCCCGCCCAAGCTGTTCGCCTGCCTCCCTGCAGCACAACTGAAGGGTCTGCAGCTGAGACAGAACTCCACTGGATCCAAACTCCAAACAACGAGGAGAAAGGCCTGCAGGTCATTTCCCCCCAGTGATAACTACAACAAGACTGTGCACCCAGCCTTCAAAGGCATACAACAAAGTAGCCACCCCAGGTGATTGGGGAGGCTGAAACACTGGGCCTTATATAGGACACCTAGTACAGAAAGCCAGAATGCAGAGACTAAGAAGCAAATCCCAAAAGACAGAAAAGGAGGAACGCAAAAGACTGGATATAGAGTTCAAAACCACGGTTATTAGGTTTTTCAAGAAGTTTCTAGAGACTGCTGATAAATTTAGTGAGACCCTCGAGCATATGAAAAAGAACCAGCTAGAAATTAAGCATACACTGACTGAAATAAAGAATAATATACAGAGA
>PVJC01005436.1:49202-59202 GCA_004026665.1 Murina feae | reverse complement strand
GGGGGGGAGGAGGGAAAGAGAGGAGTAGAAGGACTGTTCTTAGGCGAAAGAGACAAAAAAGACTTAACTAATAAACATGTCTGTGAATAGAATGCGGGATTTCTTTAAAAATATATTTTTATTGATTTCAGAGAGGAAGGGAGAGGGAGAGTGAGAGAGAAACATCAACCTGAGAGAGAATCACGGATCGGCTGCCTCCTGCACAAACCACTCCCCGCCCCAGCAACCCGGGCACATGCCCTGACAGGGACTCGAGCCGTGACCTTCTGGTTCGTAGGTTGATGCTCACCTACGCTGGCTGGACCAGAATGCGTGATTCTGATGTGGAGAGAGAACAGCTGTAAAGGTGTTTGAGGAAACGGAGGAAATCTGAGTACCGGCGAGTTGTTAGGTGATATTGGGGAAATTCTGCTGGCTTACTAGGTTTGCTGAGGGTGCCGTGGGCATGTGGGCACACCCTCTTGTTAGGAGAGGCGGGCAGAAGACTTTGGTGTGAAAGGAAATGATGTTTGTCATTAACTATCAGGAGACCACAAAAGAGTCGTCACCTACAGAGAAAGCAAAGGTGGCTAAACGTTAACAATTCACAAATCTAGGTGGTGCTGGAACGGTTTCCTAATAGCGAGGGGAACACCTCGACCCTTCATAGTACTCGGTTTGCATGTGTTTTTACAGCATTAAACCTACCCTGCGACCCCCCCCCCCCGTACTTGCTGGGCACCAACAGGAATCTGTGCTTATGGTCCTAAGTAGCTTTGCGAACAGTTTTAATTTCTTGGTGGTTTTGTTTGTTGTAAGTCTAACGCATAAGCTCTCAGAGGCCAGGAACCATAGCGCCCCTCGATTTCTGTACCAAATTAAGAACAATTTCCTATGATTCTATGCTTCACAGCCTATAAAGAACTCGCACGCCTGAAGCTCACAGGTAACGAAACTGTGAGAGTGAGAGAGGGACTGTGTTCACTTACGGGTGAATGAAGGGGCCTGTCCCCAACCTGCGGCTGTGGCCGCCACAGCCCAGGAAGGTGCCGCCTGCCCGCCCCCAGGGGCATTTCCACGTGCATTTAGGGCCTTCCTGAAAGGCCTCTCCTTGGAGCTGTGGGCAAGGAGATGCCGGGACTGGCACGGGGCCTGCGAGCAGGGAAGGCACTGCCTCTGGCCACTGCACGCCCGCCTCCCAGGCCCGGACCCTGGGCAGGCCACAGGGGAGGAGTGGCTCCCCACGGCCCTCGCCCACAGCAAGACCTTCTCCTGCTCTCACTGTCCTGCAGCTGCAGTGCCGAGTCTGTCACCACATGCTGGTGTGGATCTGTCCAGCTCGATACTGAAAGGACCCCTGCAACCTGAGCGCTCAGGTGAGTCTCCCCTGAAGACGTTCATTTCTTCAGCTGCCGTGTCTCACACACTCTCTCCATTACCTTCCACTGAATGCGAATGGCGGAGACTGGAGCCTGCCCGCCTGTCCTCCAGGTGTCGTAACGGCTTGTCAAGCATCTTTTAACAATTGGTTTCCTCTATGTCCCCATCGAACTCGCTTAAACCACTGATTTTCCTCTTCACTGCTGTCCTGTCTAGAGTTAACCCTACCTGCCAAAGCTTTTATTTCAGTAACTATTTCTCATTTCTAACATTTCTAATAGTAAATATATTTTTATCGATTTCAGAGAGGAAGGGAAAGGGAGAGAGAGAGACAGGAACATCAATGATGAGAGAGAATCATTGATCGCTGCCTCCCGCACGCCCCACACTGGGGACCCTGCCCGCAACCCAGGCCTGTGTCCTGACCGGGAACTGAACTGTGACCTCCCAGCTCCTAAAACGACATCCAACTACTGGGCCACATTTCTCCTTTTAAACGTGTAAGTCCTCTTGTTTAATTTCTATTTGGGTTTGCCTTATAATTTGTCACTCTTTTCAGTGGAAAAGCATTACCTTCATTTATCTTTCTGAGCTTCTGAACATACTGATTTTCAAAGTCTTTGTCAGACTGGTCTACACAATTAATTCCTTCTGGAGTGGAATAGTCTAATAGCAGTTTGGTTTTGTTGGTTTTTGTTTTCTTTTAACATATTTTTATTGATGTCAGAGGGGAAGGGAGAGGGAGAGAGAGAGAAACATCAGTGATGAGAGGGAATCATTGATCAGCTGCTTCCTGCGCGCCCCACACTGGAGTTCAAGCCAGCAACCCGGGCCTGTGCCCTGACTGGGGATTGAACCTTGACCTCCTGGATCCTAGGTCAATGCCCAACCACTGAGCCACGCTGGCCGGGCAGATTTTGTTGGTTTGTTTGCTGTTGGACCAGCATTAGATTCATGCATGTATTGTGGAATCTTGGTTCTGAAGCCCTTGGTAGTGAAAGGTTGTGGTCTGTGTGCTCGTGCTAATTCAGCTGTCATTTCCCAAGCAATTCTCAACTCATGTGAAAATAAATCCCTCACCAGAGGAGGAGGAAATGGATGAAAAATATGAAAGCACTAATATTTCCTTAAAGCCGGGGTCCCTCCCCAGGCCCCTCACTGGTGTCCCTGCACAGGCCCCAGGCCGCTCCCTGGTCTCCCCTTGCTGGCCCCCCCATAGGCCCCAGGCTCTGAGGGGAGACAACTGCATCAGGATGGTCTCGGCTAATGTGGTGGGTCCGCTCCTACAGCGCGTCCAGGAGGGCCGCCTGCCGTGAGGGACCTCCATCGCCTTCACTCCTACGGGGCCGCCTTCAGACGCACCCACACCGCCTGCGCCCTCTCCCCTCCCCACAGCGGTCTCGTTGAACCCACGAGGCTGGAGCTCCACGCGCCATCGGGCGGAAACAGAAAATCACGGAGACGCGCTCGCTCCTAGATCGGGACCGGCTCACCGCCTAGTTCCTAGGCCGAAGGGACTGACGACTCATCACAGGTTCCAGTTACTCCCTATAAGGACCGTTTATAAATGTCCACAACATGCGAGAACGTAAGAAACTGCGAGTGGGGATTCGGAGTTTAAATGCCGAGGCTGGCAAACATCAGCCCAAGGAGGAAAGGGGGGTCTCAATGCCTGCCTCACACTGACTCAGGCTCCACCTTCATCGCTCATTCTAACCACGTGTTGATCGTTTCCACCTTGAAAACCTGAAACCTGCCAGGCGGGCGGGACTCGGTGGGTGAGTGTCAACCCATGAGACAGGAGGTCAGGGTTCGATTCCCAGGTCGGGGTACAGGCGGGGCTGGGGGCTCCATCCCCAGTGGGGGGCGTGCAGGAGGCAGCCCGTCAATGAGTCTCCCTCATCATCTCCCTCTCCCTCTCCCTGCCTCTCTGAAATCAATAAAAACACATTTTTTCAAAAAGTTGAAACTTCCCTCCTGTCTCACCATTGGCAAAATGCAGTGCTGTGGCTGGTGAATGTGGGGAGTCTGTGTTTGGAGAAAAGAGGAGCAGGACACTAGGCAGTGTGTCCCCGCACCATTCCATGGCATCACATGCCACCGGCAGCCAGTGCCGGGAGCTGTCACATGACGCACAGTCCCACCAAACACCTGGAGAAAGTTCTGTGGGCGAGAGGAAAACTAGAATCCATGAGAAACGTTTCCTTCAGTGCGTAGCTTCTGCCCTAAATGCAAGGTCTTAACCCCTCACGGTCCTGGCACCGCCTGTCACAGACGCCGAGAGCAGCCGGGAGAGGAAAGGTGGCTGACTCTGCCCTAAAAGTCTCCTCCTGATGCTTACACTCATCACACGTCACGTCAGGATCATCGCAGTACCGCGGCTGTCTCCTAAGGCACGGGAAGCTCTCCCGGGTCTGCGAGGGTCTGCCTTACCGTCTGTGGATTCACCCACAACACGCCCGTGTGGGTCTGCTCGCTGCGTCCTCCCGCCCTTCTTCACACGAGCTCGGGGAGTTCATGGTCCCAATCTGACCTTCCAGCCACCCTTTGCTGAAGGGACACTTCACATCCCGGCCTTTCCCGTCTTATCTGCTGAATGGACTCCTCTCATTCCAGCAGCCTCAGCTACCCTGCGTGTCCCCCACCACCTGGCCTTCACCACTCTCATCCCCACCATTCCGGCCCTCAGGCCCCCTTCCCCACGGTTCTCTCAAGCCGCCTCCTCCCTCCCGCTGGCGCCTTCTCCCTTCCATCCCTTCCTTCCATCCCTTCCGCCTGAACAGCTCAACTCCTAATACTCAGACTCTGCTCCCCACCCCCTCACGTTCTTCTAAACCCCACCTGCTCCCTGCACAACCCCCACGACCCTGGGGGTTCGCTGTTCCTGCCGCTGTGCTCAGCACTCGGGTGTGTCTCCCTGACTGTTCCTGTGAGGAGACAGCCTGTGCGGGTATACATACGTGTGTCAGTGTCTAAGTGGGCAGGGTCTTTCAGTCCCTGATTTCCCTGACCTTACTTGGGTTTTTTAAATTATTTCTCATTCATCTTCCAAAAATATCTTAAAAAACAACAACAAAACAGAACACAATGCCCCTATTATTCCTTATGTTCTCAGAGGTTCAGGTACAAGCTTCTACAGAGCATCAGGGGCTTTTAGAACTGACAGGGGTGGGTGAGCGAGTTCATTTACTCCCGTTTCCTCACCAGAGACCATGAAAGTGAGTCCAGAGAGAGGGACGCGTCCTTCGCCTGGGACTCACAGAATCTTCCAGGAAGCCTAGGATCCCGGCGGCCGTGAGCTCGGCCACATGTACAAGGACTTGCTCACTCAGGTTGGCTCCCCCGTGTCTCAAACTTCCTGCCACTCCCCTGGGCCGCCCTGGCTGGCCCTGCTGCCTCCTTGGGGTTCTCATTCCTCACGCACACTCTCCACGCAGAGTTCACTCCACCACGGCCCAAGCTTTGCCCCACTCCATCCAAGGCCCATGTCACTGAAGGAGCCACCTCTCCTCTCCTCTCCCGCCCATGCCGAAGGAGGCTAAGAACCACAGAAGCGAGTGGATTGGGCTTCTCAAAAGTGGACCCAAGAGTAAGAGTTTTCGGAAAAAATTATCGAGGGGAACCAGACTGCTGCCAGCAGATATACCTACGTTCCACATCACACAGTCAGCTAAGACCTAGTCCCGGCTCAGATTATCCCCAAAAGATGGATACATTGACCTGGAAAATCCACAGGGTCATTCTTCATCATGTCTGACTGAGCAAGGAGTTTCCATAGGAAACAGAGCCTGAGATGGCGGGGCCTCCCCAGCAGGGCTCTGCGCCCCAAAACCCTGCCTAAGCACACATGAGGAGGGACGTCCTGGGAAAAGGGCGACAGTATCACCCCCGGCGTTTCATGCAGAATCTGTGCAAGATGAGCATGTACTCGGTGGGAGTTCTTCCCAAGCCGGTTCCAACGCAGTGCTTCTTGCAGAGGGACTTGGGGATTTCTGCTGGGCTACCTTCCACACGTTCCTACTCTCGCTGGCCCTCACCATCCTAACGGTAACATGTGTAACTGACTCGCTACTTGAGGGCACATTTGATTCTGAAGGTTGGTTCTTTGCCAAGAGAAACGTGAAATAATACCTGTGTGTTTGCCATTGTGGGTCCAGTGCCCACCTATGTACAATGCCTGTCATAGGGTTGGAACTCAATAACTACTGAGAGAATAAATGAATGGGACACAAATTAATCTACATTTTTATAATCTACATTTAAAACCATTTTAGCCGGAGTATGACATCTTTTTTTAACATTGTGAATTTATGTTTTTATATTTTTGGGGTTTTTTTTTTAATGTGTTTTTGATTTCGGAAAGGAAGGGAGAAGGAAAGAGAAATAGAAACATCATGATGAGAGAGAATCATTGATCGGCTGCCTCCTGCATGCCCCAGACTGGGAATTGAGCCTGCAACCCGGACATGTTCCCTGACCAGAATAGAACTCAGGACCCTTCAGTCCACTGGCTGACGCTCTATCCACGGAGCCAAAGCAGCCAGGGCTTAACACAGTGAGTCTGAATTTGTTAATATTTTGTTTAAAATGTTTAAATGTAAAATCTTGAGTCAAACTGACTGAATTTTTCTTTTACTACCCTTGTCTGCTTTTGGTATCAAGATTATAGTGGACTCGTTAAATGAACTGGAGTGTCCACGCTCTGCATTTCCTGGCAGAGCTCTGGAATGATGCGTACGCTCTGGTATTTTCACTGTGGGATGGCCTTCAACATTTATCACACTCTCTCGGGTTCACGGAATCCTTCTCCTGCTTTCCGTTCTTGAGCCAGCTTTGGTTACATACGCTTCTAAAACTCTTTTCATGCAATAAAAGCTACTCAGCTATTCGTATAAAGTTATTCATAATATTCTTCCTCTTTTTACCTTGTGCTTTTTTAGTACGCTTTTGTAAAATTTTAATAGAGAAATACCATGCATAGAGTAACCTGCTATAATCTGAAGTGTGATGACGTCTTACATGTGTATGGCCCATGTAACCCCCATGTAAACTGAGACACGGGACCCAGGAAAATGCCTGTGGCTCTGTCCCTCGACCCTCCCCCCACCCCCCAGGGGGGCATTCTGACCCTGATCACTGGAGACTGGGTTTGCCTGCAGCTGACCTCCATGTGCATGGAGTCAGGAGTGTGGGCTCCTGGTTTCTCTTCTTCAACATCATGTGCGCGAGCCATCCTGGTCGTTACGTAGCAGCTGCCTCTTCCTGATTTCTGGGTGGGATCCCGCTGCATAAGCGGAGTAAGCGCCATGACATGCAGGTGGTTGCTCATTCTACTGTTACAAGTGTCTTCATTGACCCCCGGCTTGAAGCTGATATGGAGCAGCCACCATGAATATTCTTGTTCCTACATCGTGGTGAACGTGTGGCCTTGGAGACACTGGGTGGGTCACGGGCCAGCACTCGCCTCCAGCAGAACAGCTTTTAAAGCAGCTGACAAAGTCACCCTCCCACTGGCGATTCCACTTGCTCTTCAGTCTCGCAGAACTAGAGACATTCTGCATTCCTTTTCATCGCAGTCATCCTGATGTGGGCCGTGCTTCTCTCGCTGTCCTTTAGCCTCCTTTGAGCACCAGCATCATTTATTTCTGTGGGTTTTTTTGTTACTTGATGAATCTCGCCAGGAGCTTGCAAATTTGGTTAAAACTAATTTTTTACTTGGTTGGCCCCCTCGCCGTTTTCTATGTCACGACTCTTTGCTCTGAGTTTTATTACCTTCTTCCCTTCTTTTTTCATGCGTTTCTTTTGCTGCTCTGGTCGCCATGTCTTACGTTGAATGTTTAGCTCATCAAAATGCAGCCTTTTAAAAATTTTCTAAAATGTATTTTTATGTTCTAGTAACTCCCCCTCTAATGACTGCTTCTCTCCGATCTCACAGGTTTTGAAATGTAGTTACTCTTCAGTGCTAAGTTTTTTTAATATCTGTTTTTATTCCCTCCTTGTACTATGTGTGGTTTTAATTTTTGAATTTATTGTTTTTTTAAAGATATATTTTTCATTTATAAGGTGTTATGGCCTCAAAAATGCGGTTTGTGTGAAGCTCAACTTTTCAACGTGAGGATGACACGCACATATACAGTCAGCAGCTGTAACTGAAGCGTGCTGCCGGATGAAGTTTTACACGTGTGTCTACTCTGCCTTGACGTGGGGGCTTTTTATTCCACCTGCCACTCAGCCTCCATGATGTGAGCTGCAGAGCATGTTACATGCCTGTAAAGAATCTTGATTCGTACTTACTCGCTTTAGAACAGGAAGAGAGTGAAGGAAACCAGTTAGCTCATAATATCAGGGCTCGGTATGGAGAGGGGATGCGGTAGCTGTAACTGCCTGGACAGTGACTGACCCAAAAGGTTAGGAGGGTAAGATCAGGAGGAAGAAACGGAGTTTCAGACAAGCAGGACTAGGAGAAAGCCGGAACAAGACAAAAAACTGGAGGGAAAATTACAATTTGTTTTGCTCAAAGGGCTCGCAGGACGCCCAGCTGGTGCCAGGGGATGAGTAGTTGAAAGGTGGGATTTGACAGTTTCGTCAGCCGTGTGGGTTAATAACTAGATAACAGGACATGAGGGAAAGAGAAAGACGGTAAGAACGGCATCTTCAGAAACGTGTGCATTTAGAAGGTGAAAATGCGGAAGGTGGAGAAGGAAGTGTAAATAAGGGGAAAGCTACTTCAGCTTTATAAAGGCCTTGAGCAAGGTTCTCTCTCGTATTGAGGCTGATTTTCTAGGATTACAAAACACACCCGCATGCACATCACATGGTGAGTGGAACAATACAGTATGAAGAATTCCAAAACGTAGCTTTCCATTTCCTTTGGTGTTCACATCCCCTCTGCACCATCTGAGCTAAAACGTGAGGTGCCTGGATAGATTCTTCGGGCAACTCAAGGTGCATGTTTGCGTACAAAAACATTCCTGCCTTTGGATTCCATAGGCTCCGAATTGACACTATGACCTGATTGAACGCATACACACACACACACACACACACATCTAGGACCGGGATATTAGAGAATATCGGCATAGTAGCAGCAGGGAAATGGAATAATGAGGTCAGGATCCCGTGAGGCCAGCATAGAGACAGGGACGGAGTGTGGGTAGGAGGCAGCCGCCTCCGGGTTCCACGCCCTGACATCCATGCCAGGGCCATCAGCTCCCTATGCCAGGATGCTGTGGATGCCAAGCAAGCACTGAGCACAACAACAATAAATCGGAGAGCAGACTGAAGTTGGCCAGGAAATGCCGTCGACTGCAAGAGCGTCTTAAGATTACTCATTTATCTGGTCACGTAAAGCTTCTACTTAATTTTAAAATCCTGTTTATTTAGAGGGAACTTAACTCATTTACTTTTGTTCTCTGGATTCAGCAAAGCGTAGGATCAGCAATTTGAAAAATAAAAACCTTAGTGATTGCTTCAACCTCATACGAAAATTTTTATTAAACAGAGCAGAACTCTGGACCTTGAGTGGGTCCTGAGCCGGCGCCATGGACATGTCCACATTCCGCGGAAGAGCGTGAGGAACAAATGCTGACTTTCAGACACTGAAGGGAGTCTTATTGAAGATGGTGGTTTAACTGTTGGAAACTTCCAGACTCGCAGCTTATTTTAATATCTTCAGGTCAACCCTATCGTTCAAGCATCTAACTCCTTGGGGTGAAGTCACCCACATCTGTGTTAGTTACTAGATGAGCCTTCATACACTATGCTTGTCGCGTTCCTTTGTCCAACAGATAGTTACCGAGTCCTCAGGACCAGACGCTGGGTGTTCAGGTGAGGAAGGGGAAGAAAATAAACAAGAAAGTAAATAATGACCTTTTTTTTTTAATCCTGAAGGGAAGCCCGGACGGGGGCTCAGTTGGCTGGAGCATCGTCCTGTATACCAGGAGGTTGCGGGTCTGATCCCAGTCTGGGTAACTATGGGAGGCAACCGATTGATGTTTCTCTTTCTTTATCCCTTCCCCTCCCTCTAAAGTCAATAAAAGCTTATCCTCAGGTGAGGACTAAAAAAAAATACCTAAAGCAGAGACGAACTTAGACAAAACGCTCAGATGAGAGGCAGTGGTCCCGAGAGGCTGGCTCGGAAGAGCAGGCAGGGGAGGGGGCAGCAGTGTGAAGCCTGGAACCATCTCCGCTCAGGAGGCCGAGGCTAGGGGGCAGGGGGGCTGGGGGGCTGGAGGCCTGGGGGGCTGGGAGGCCGGGAGGCTGAGGCTGGGAGGCCGGGAGGCCAGGGGATGGAAGGCCGGGAGGCCGAGACTGGGCACAGCGCACAGGACAGGCACTCTGGGCAAGCGAAGGCAGCCAGCTGCTGCCACACATGTGGCCTCGTAAACGGCTGGAGATTGGGATTCTGTTTGAGTGAAACGGGAAGTTACTGAAGAACCTCAAGTGACTGACGCAGCGCACACCTCTCTAAGCTCCTGCCATGGCAGCACGCGGAAGGGGCTGGAAGCAGAGGAAAGACGAGGTGGTCCAGGAAGAGGCCACTGCACAGCCAGGCCACAGGGGAGGCTCATGGAGGGGAGACTGTGGGAGGCGGGTCAATGGCTCCCACAGGCGGATCAGATGTGGGGAATGTGGGGGGGGG
>PVJC01005436.1:0-49102 GCA_004026665.1 Murina feae | reverse complement strand
GGCTGCTGAGGGACCCAGAAGGAGAAGGGGAAGGGGCCCAGGATGAGCCTCAAGAATCCCTGCACATTCAGAACAGGCCGGAGGGACCTCTGCAGGCAGAAGTGGGAGGAAGGCAGGCGGGAGCTGTGAGTGACAGAGGGGTGCCCCCCGTCAGAGAGGGGGTGCCCCAACCTGAGAGGGGTGCCCCAACCTCAGAGAGGGGGTGCCCCGACATCAGAGAGGGTGCGCGGGGAAGAGCTGGCCACGTGCCCGTGCTGCAGTGACGGCCGGGACAGAGCCAGGCGCCCCCTGGCGACGCTGGCAGGGCGCGTGCGGCTTCTCTGGGAACGAGGCGGCCGTGGTGGGAGGTGGGAAAGGACAGGCACCTGGCACGTGCTCACATGGATGACGGAGCCTCATGACTTGAAACAACATTTGAGTCAGAGCGAGGTGAACACGGGAACGCGATCCTGTAATGACACTCGGGACGAACACGCACGCAGCGCCCCCAGGGCCTCGGCTCCGCGTGGGAAAGGCCACGGGGCCGCCCGCCCAGGACGGGATCCCGAAACGGCGAGGGCAGCCGCTGCGGCCACACTGTGCGCCCCGCGCACGGCTGGGGGTGACGGTGCCCATGCCCTGGCTTCCCTCGTCTCCCGTGGCCTCTTCTCTGAAGCCTCGATCCCCAGCAAGAGATGAAACAGCACCCACGCTGCCGCGGCCCTCAGCTCCTGGCCGGGGCGTCCGTCACCAGGCGCGGGTGCCGTCGTCTTCCCGGGAGAACACGTGCCCCGGGCAGCCGCCTCCTGCGAGGGCTCAGCAGCGCTGCCCTCGCCCCTGCTCGGGGGAAGCTCACTGGCGCCTGAGACACCGAGTGAGACCGGGTGAGCGGGGACGCGCCTCGTCCTTGCCGACACGTTCCCTTTGGGGTTACTTCTGGAAAACTTCACTTACGTTTGGGTAACGTTCTGTGTCAGGTCTAACATGCTCTACGGCCCATTGCTAACTGCAGAGAGTACAGGGAGAGAGAGCGCACATAGCACATCATGACAGAGTCCCGTAAGGGACGTGTGACAGCGACGCACATGGGGAACCACGAGGCAGCGTCTGGGCCCAGAGGGAACCGGGACGGCGGAGCCCTAACAGCTGACGAAGGCGCTGCGTAAGAGGCGGCCTTCCACGCAAGGCGTGATGGCGAACCGCGGCGGCTAGTGCTGTGCAACACCCAGTAAGAATCTCCACTGAAACCCACTTTAAACCGATTTCACATCTTGTCCTCCGCAAGGGCGGGATGTAGGCAGACGTCGTCATCATCATGGAGACGGAGGTGTCATCAGAGACTCAACCCACCTCCGAAAGGTAAGCTCTGCTCTCAGCTCCCACCAAACCAACTGCTACCGACCGTACAGGTGTCTGCCTCGATTTTTAAAACAATCCACCTCAAATGGTGCTGAAATATACAGCGATTTGGAAACATAAACCATAAACAGAAAAGAAAAAACAGGCAGGTGCCTTTTCACAAACAATTTACTGGAAACAAGATCTCCGCTACGCTTCATGTTAACTGCACACGTGCCTGACATTCTCAGCCTCTCTCTCTCCTCTCTCTCATGCGTACACACTCACACACACACAGAGATTCGTATTAATTCAACTTTATGCACCATTTAAATTAAACATGAGCATAAAATCTCCTCTACACGATCAGCATAGGAACATTTTTTTCAGAGAAGAGTCATCCTCTGCATAAATGTTTTCCAAGAATTCTTGTTCAAAAGCATTTCAAAAATAAAACATTTCGGGGGGGGGTGTAACTGGGGAAATTTGAATATGAACTTCTCATAGACGATAGTATGGATTTATCTAATTTCTTTAGCTTATTTCCTTAATTGCCTTCACTAATGATGTTACGGTTAAATAGGAAAATTCCTTTATCCTGAGGCAATATCATGATATCTGCAATTTACTTACATGGGGCTCAAATTAATAAGAAAAAATTATAAAGGGAGAGAGAAATTTGACAAAACGTTCACAGCTGGTAAATCTGTGATACTGATGTACAAGCAGGCACACAGGTTTCACCAAGCCGTTCCTGAACTCGGGGGTGGGGAACGTCCAGCCCATGGGCCACGTAAGGCCCAAGAGACCCTGCCGAGGCCTTATGGGTAGTTCAATGTCTGACCACATGGAGCCATGACTCTGCATGGCCCGCAAATGTCCTCATTCGCGTCCCCATGGCCCCCGGCAGAAACAAGGCTCCCCACCCCTGCTTTAACACGTCTGTAGGTTTAAACACGTTTGCAATAAATTTTGGGGGGGAAAAATAACTCCTATGATGGTAAATGCCCAACATTTATTTCAAAAGACACTGTCTGACCCGACATGGACCACTATGGACAGACACTGCGCTCTCCCGGCTGGGCACCGCCATCGGGGTGACTCGGGGTGATGGGGACTCGTTTATTTAAACGAGGAAAAGCTGCAGATTCACTTTCCCTGGAGAGGAGGGAAAGCAGCTGGGAGGTTTGGGCACTGCCTGCCCTCCAGGTGCCACCTCTGTGTGTGTGTGAGTGTGTATGCATGAGAGAGAGGAGGGAGGGGCTGGCGGGCCTCCTAAGCGCCCCCTCCAGGTGACTGGTGCTGTCTGCAGGGAGGTGTGGGCCTGCAGGAGGTGAGTGCAGAGACAGGCCAGGCAAAGGCAGGGCCCCCCACTGAAGGTAGACGGTCTCCCTGGGGCGTCACTGGGGAGGCGTCTCCCACAGAGACCGTGGGGAGGGGGCGGAGCTCCCAGGAGCCAGCTCCCCCCAGGGGCTGACTTCTCTCCGCTCGCTCGCAGGAACTCGCTTCCTTCGGGGCAGCAGAGAGCGGGGACGACTCTCAGCCTAAGGAAACCGGCCCTGAGGTCTGAAGCCCAACCCCAGACTGAGAGGGAGAGGCGGGCGCAGTGCCTCTAAGAAGGCTGGGCCCACGTGCTTAATGAATAAATGTGGGTGGGCTTTAAACAGCCTCTTGTGAAATAACTACTCTCCTTCTCACGTGGACAAGAAAAACAGTGGGCGCTGACAGCGTGGCCTGGAAAAGCCACCCCTCCCCACAGTGTTCCCCGCATCTGTCTGTCTGTCCATCTTCTCCATCACCCGCAGGCCAGCATCTCCCTCCCACCACACACTCAGCCCTGGCCCGGACCTGAAGACCTGGACACAGTGGGGCGCAGGGGGGGAGCCATGGAGACTCCAGGTCCCGGTGGGAGGGCTGACAGAGCGACGCCCTTGGGCCCCAGGGAAGACAGTCCCCCAGGGAGACGGGAACCAGCCCTACGCTGCACCACGCAAGCCAAAAGGCTGCGTCTCCAGAACGAAGTAGGTGCTAACGGGCGGCTGTGCGGGAAACAACACACAGGACGGCACCAGGCACATGGGGGGGGACGGGCCCCGGGGGAGAGAAACAGCGGCGGGAGAAAGGGTTACCTCGTCGGCCTGGGAGGGGCTGATTCTGGGCATGGGCGAGACCTGCGGCGTCTTCAGCGGCGCCCCGCCGTCGGGCAGCAGGTCGCGGTGCACGGCCTGCACGTGGCTCTGCAGCTCGCCCTCGGACTCGAACTTGACGTTGCAGCTGGAGCAGCGCGTCTTGGGCCCCCCGGCCTTGCCTTTCCCCTCGAGGGCCCCCAGACCCTCGTTCTGGCCCAAGCCCGGCCTGGCGGCGCCGGGCGGGACGGTGAGGCCCGGGCTGCCGCTCTTGCTGAGGCTCACGCAGCCCGCGCACAGCCCGTAGGGCAGCCCGTTGATGTCCAGCTTCACCAGGTCCTGCTTGGAGCGGAACTCCTTGAGGCAGGAGGCGCACTTGTACAGTTTGGGGACGTGCGGGCCGCGCCCCGGGGCCTGGACCGCGGCCGCGCTGCCCGTCTTCTGCATGTGGAAGGTGCCGTGGATCTTGAGCTCGAGCGTGGAGGTGACCGTCTGCATGCAGACCACGCAGCGGAAGCCGGTGAGCGAGTTGCGCAGGTCGGGGTGCATCTGGCAGTGCTCCAGGAACTCCTCCTCGCTCTGCAGCGGCAGCTTGCAGATGCGGCAGTTCCCCGTGTCCAGGCTCTTGCTGTGCGTGACCTTGTGCTCCGTGAGCGTGAGCAGCGAGGGGAAGCGCTCGCCGCAGATGGGGCACATGTAGTGCTTGACGGGGCCCAGGTGCGTCTGCATGTGCTCGCGGAGCCCGTTCTCGGAGAAGAAGGTGCGCGAGCACACGTTGCACTTGTAGTTGCCCTTGATGAGCTCCGCCTTCTTCTTGACGATGGCGCTCTCACCCGGCCGGATGTTGTGGTCGCGCAGCTGGTGGTTCTGCAGCAGCGTCTCCATGGTGTAGGCCGCCCCGCAGATGTCGCAGCCGTACATGGGCTCCGAGGCGTCCACGTCCTCCTCGCTGCCGTCGTGGCTGTTGTGGGACTCCTGGCTGTTGGTCAGCAGCGTCTGCAGCTCCACCTCCTCCTTCTGCACCTGCTCGGACGCCCCGTTGGCCCCGCCGTTGGGCGTCTTGGCCTCGAACACACAGTGCTTCTCACGCAGGTGCTTCTCCAGCAGGATGATGGCGTGGAAGGCCTTGCTGCAGAAGCGGCAGTTGTACTTCTTGCTGTGCGTGGTGATGTGGCACTGCAGCTCCACCTCGGTGCCGAAGGCCTCGCCGCAGAAGATGCACTTGTGCGCCTTGCCCTGGTTCTCCAGGTGGTTGTGGCGCACGTGCAGCTGCAGGTCGGCCTCGCTGCGGAAGTCCCAGTTGCAGGAGGTGCAGCGGTACACCTTCCTCTCGTTGCTGTGCTTCACCGCCAGGTGCAGCTGGATGGACACCTTGGAGTCGAAGACCTCCTGGCACAGCGTGCAGCGGAAGAAGACGAAGGTGTGCATGTCCAGCAGGTGCTTCTGCAGGTCGTCCACCGACGTGAACTGCTTGTCGCAGCTCTCGCAGATGTAGTAGGTCGAGGTGATCATGAAGTGGATGGTCACGTGCTTCAGCAGCGACTCCTGGTTGGGGAACTCCTTGCTGCACTGCGGGCAGGTCAGCTTCGGCAGCACCGTGTCCAGGTGCGTCTTCAGGTGCGTCTGGAAGCCGTCCAGGGACGTGTACTTGGCACCGCACTGGTTGCAGACGTACTCGCCGGCCGGCCGCGCGGGCGCGCCCCCCACCGCCTGCATCATCTTCAGGGAGGTCTGCTCGATGGCCACGGGGGACAGGGGGCTCAGGGCCCGGGGCTTCTTCCCGTTGTGGATGTAGTTCAGGGCCAAGGGAATATTCTTGTGGTTCTCTTTGATGTGTTTGTTCAGCTTGAGGACGCTGTTGAATATGGGCGAGTTTGTACAGTAGGAACAGGAGTAGACTTCCACGACGGGGTCTTTGGGCGTCCCCAGCACCGGGGACCCAAACCGGGAGCCGCCGAGGTCGCAGTGGACCTGTCTGATGTGCTCTTCCAGGGAAGAGTCCGTGAGGAAGCCCATGTAGCAGTGGGGACAGAAGAACGCGTTGCTGTCCTTGGCCGCGGGGTTGGCAAAGCCATGCGAGCAGCGGATGTGCTCCTGGAGCGTGTTGAGGTCGTTGACGACCTCGGAGCAGAAGTTGCACTGGTAGACGACGGCGGGCACGGCCGACACGATCAGGCCGGGGTCCTGCGCTTCGTGCACCTGCTTCAGGTGCTCGCTCAGGTTGTAGAGGGAGGGCAGCACCTCCAGGCAGTACTGGCAGATGTGGGCCTGCTCGGGCTTGTCCAGGTGCATCGTCTTGAGGTGGACCTGCAGGACGGCCAGGCTGGAGAACAGCTGCTTGCTGCAGTACACGCAGCTGTAGGTCACCTTGGCCTGCTTGCCGGAGGCCCCGGCCACGTCGGCGGCCTGCGGGGCGGCCCGCTTCCGCCCGCGGCTCTTGGGCAGCGGCGGGGCGGCCTCCACCATGGTGGAGCTGTCCACCGACAGGTTGGAGTCGGGCGTGGTGCTGGACACGGAGGTGTAGCCCACGGTGACGAGGGACGGGCTGTTGCTGTGGTTGCAGGACTCGGGCTGCTGGTGGCTGTCCACGTGGCTGTACAGCTCCTCCACGGTGACGAAGCTCTCGGAGCACAGGCTGCACGCGTTCTTCTTCTCGCCGCCGTGCGCCTGCTCCACGTGGCCCAGCAGCGAGGCCTCCTCCACGAAGAGCTCGTGGCAGTAGCCGCACTGCAGGGCGGCGCGGTCCTCGCTGGGGGAGCACTCGGGGTGGCACTCGGCGATGTGCTTCTGCAGGTCCTCGGGGAAGTCGAAGCCCTCCTCGCACTGGCTGCACTTCTGCGTGTCCTTCAGCTTCCAGTCGTCCAGCCGGGAGCCCGGCGGGGCGCCGTCCTTGCCGCCGCGCTCGTGCACCTGCATGTGCCCGTGCAGGGAGCTGGAGGACAGGAAGCCGCGGCGGCAGATGGCGCACTTGTACGGCTTGTTGGACGTGTGCGTCTTCAGGTGGATCTTGAGGTGGTCGCTGCGGGAGAAGGCGGCGTCGCACTCGCTGCAGTGGTACTTCTTGTCGCCCGTGTGCAGCTTGATGTGGCGGTCGCGGCTGCGCTTGTGCTTGAACAGGCGGCTGCAGTAGGTGCACTTGAAGGGCAGCTTGTCGCTATGGCTCTGCTCGTGGTGCTTCAGGTAGCTGAGGCGGCTGAAGGACTTGTCGCAGAACTGGCAGGGGTAGGGCAGGCCGGGGCCGCCCTCCTCCTCTCCGAAATCACAGCCTTCGCCGTGGCTCGGGGAGGTCTGGTCCTTGCTGGAGGGTGAGGAGGCCGGCCACGAGCAGGTGGGGTCGTCTTCCACGTCCACGCCATCTGCAACGAGAAGCGGGGCGGCCGCGTTACACGTGGGTGTTTGGGGACGGGCGTGAGTGCCCTCGCTCGCTCTGTCTTTTCACCATCCTCCCCCGAGGATGATTTTTAGGGAGAGTGGAGGAGAGAGGGAAAGACTGAGAGAAACGTCAATGTGAGAGAAACACATCGATGGGTTGCCTCCTGCACACGCCCCTGACCAGGGCCCGGGCCAGGGAGGAGCCTGCAGCCGAGGTTCGTGCCCTGGACTGGAATTGAACCCGGGACCCTTCGGTCCAAAGGCCGACACTCTATCCACTGAGCCACACCGGCTGGGGTTATTGTGCCCTTTCAACATATCCACAGAGTTGGACTACCTGGAACCACCTAGAACATTGGTTCTCAACCTTCTGGCCCTTTAAATACAGTTCCTCATGTGGTGGTGACCCCCAACCATAACATTATTTTCATTGCTACCATTATGAATCATAATGTAAGTATCTAATAGACAGGATGGTCTGAGGCGATGACCCCTGAGAAAGGGTCGTTCTGCCGTCAAAGGGGCCGCGACCCACAGGGTGAGAACCGCTGCCCTGGAACCTCTCAGAAGAAACGCGGGGAATACCTGAGCGGAACCCGTTCCGTTCGGAGCCCAGAGCCTTTATTCCACACTCACTCTTTCCTGGGTCTAAAATATAAAAAGATATTAAATATCTCTCTGTCCAAATTACCATTTCATTACCTCTGATCACCCTTCCTGCGAAGCAAGGTATATATTACGCATTGACAATTTTATTAAAATGCAGGTTTTAATATATTTAATGTTTCTTCTGTATTCATCCGAAAGTGATTTGCATATTAGGTGAGCATCTGAAGAAGCAGATGAAGAGAAAATATTACGGGAACGACTTTAAATTAATGCTGTCAACCCAGATGTCTAATATTTAATAATAAAAAAAAGTCCCTCTGCATTCTGCTTGCTTTTATATCAAAAGGAAATTCTGAAGACCAAAATCTTTTATGGGGTTCTGGTGGAGACAGGCCTTATTGCTTTCCACAGGAAAATATTAAAAAGTAAGCACACGAAAGAAGATGGAAAACACAATAATAATTACTGCGCGGGTCATAAAGACAACCGGGCGTCTCCAATAACCGAGGCCCAGCACCGCCGGCCAGAACCGGGGCCGTGCTGTGCGAGGAGGGTGCCGCTCCCTCGGAATCTCTCGGGGCCGGGATCAGCCGGGATCAAGGAGAAATGAGTTTCCCCGAGGCCGGAGCGGGGCTGTTTGTTTGGAAAGTTCAAGAGGTTGCCCACCATCTCTTCCTCCCGCAGACGCGCGGCAGCAGCAACTTCCTTAGCCAAACAGGCCCCGCGCTTTGAGGTGAGCGGAGACAAAGCGACTTGTGAAAAACTGGAAACAGGAAAAGTGATAAACGATGATGGTAAATGCTGAAGGATTTATGAGCAGCCGAGAGGAGACAAACAAGATCGAGAGGCAGATGGACTGAGCCAGTTACCCAGAAAGTAGCGGTCCCTCCTGGGAGGAGGGGGCTAACCCCATCCTTAACCAGAGACCCTCCCTCCCTCCTCTTTCCTTCTTAACACCCACGCGGAAGCATGACCTCCTCCAACAGGCTGTAAAACCGCTGCTTTGCTTTTCAAAACAATCGGCCAGTCCAGACCCGAGGAAACTATAAAAGCGTCTGGTTTCCCTGAATCAGCACAAGAGGCCGTGCGAGCCGGTGGGCCAGTGGCTGCAGAAGGTGAGGCCCCATCAGAGCAGGAGGCGGCTCACCAGTCCCATCCCACTAAGAAGGGGCCCAGAAAGCAGGGTTTTCAAACTCGTCCGAGCCGAGCCACCGAGTGGGCACAGGCAGGCAGTGTCGTCAGCACAGAAGTGGAAGCTGGCAGCCCGAGGTAAACAAAGCCGTGTCTGCTTTTTGTAAGGTAAGGAGATTTCACTAGATTGTCAGCCCTCGCTTATCCACAGGAAACAGACGAGGATCATTCCTTTCCTGCCCGAGAAGCCGTGACAACACCACCTCGCGAGCGCTGCCAGATGGCAGCCCTCTCGCCGAGGAAACAGCCCCACTCCGTCCCTGGACCCCTGCCCGCCCCGCGCAGCTCTGGCCTCACTGTGAGCCCTGCTGCCCCGCCAGGGAGGGGCCCTCGCGGTGGGCGGGGCTCACACAGGCGCCCAAATCACAAAGAACTCGGGGGTGAATCCACACGTCCCCCAACGGACAGAAATACAATGTGAAGAACTGTTCAAAATCAACAAACATCAATGTTGATGTAAGCGTTCCCTTTAAAAACCCAGCCGCCTAACGCTGGTAGCCCTAGAACCAAAGTTTTAACTTGTCCTTAAATTTAAAAAAATAAAATAAAAATTTCTATTTATTGAATCTGCTTAGCGTCCTCGGTAAAAACCTACCGCGTTTCACATTTGTCTGTTAGGCTTCTATCTCGCGGTTTCACTGTGAGGCATTTTCAAACACATCTCCTGTTTACAACCCAAGGAGACAGTGAGTCAGAATGTGTCATGCACGGAGACGGTAAAGAGGAACGCCAGAGCCTGGAAGTTCAGCAAGTGGATGTATCATGAAGTTGCAGGTGTGACATGTTATGACACAGATGCGCACGGGACGGAACGGTAGAGCAACAGCCCCTTCCACGCCGCGCGCGATCCCGACGCTCGCTGCAACCTGGCTCCTGCCCGCGGGCCAGGCCTGAGGCGCCCCATTACATAACGGCTCGCTGCGGCGTGTAAATTCAGCGCCGCGTCCAGGGAGCGGAGGGCAGGACCGCGTTTACTCGGACGATTTACGGGAGCCGGACACCTTCTGCGCTCTCTCTCCTGTCCCCGGGAACTGGTCTAAAGGGGGGAAAAATGGAGCCTACAGACAATGTGTCTTTGTAACCGAAACACACAGACTCCGCCGAATTCGTAAGGTTTGGGCTGGGGGACGGGGTAGACGGAGCAGAAGTGAGTGTTTGAACAGGGAGGGCTATTTTTAGAAACGTAAGGGTGTCCTGAAAGGCTGATTTCTGTTTGACAAATCTAAATGGGACTCATTTTCTGGTGCCATAAATGGACCTATTCTCCCTGGGACGCACAGGGACTCGCTGACACTCCCGCAGGGGCCGGCCCTGCAAAGGGTATCAGGTCTCCTCCCAAGACGGTGCTGGTGGCGGCCGTGCCAACATTCCCGCGGTCTGCGTGTCCCTGAGAGCCGCCGCCCAGGGACGCCACAGCCTTTCAGCGGTCGGCACGCAGACGGGGCAGAGGCGACGATCGATTTCTCCCGTCTCAGGGTCTTAGTTCAGGTGGGCGTCGTCGGGGAGGCGCCCGGCTCCCAGCTCCCGAGCCCACGTGACGAGCCCCTCTCTGGCTCTGGCTCCTCCAAGTGCCTCCCACAGGCCCGTCTTTCTGTGTCCCTCGAGGTCCCTGCGTGCGACGGGAAGTGCTTGCGCATCCGCGTCACATTTTAATTTGGGGGATCAGTCCCTCCGCACTCGCCGACTCCCAGAGATCCACGGCTCCGACAGCCGGAACGCAAACTAAAAAAAAAAAAATGAAAAACCTTCGCTGGAAACCAGCTCCGGGCCCCCAAGTCGATTTCAAGATGCGAATGTGAGTGCACAGGCGGGGCAGATGTTTTCCAGCCGCGGCGTGCTGGCCGAGCCCGGCCATGTCCACGGAGCACATGGAAACACGTGTGTGAACACGGAGATGCAAGTGGCCAGCGCCCGAGACGCGCTGGGCAGCGGCCGTGAGTCAGCAGCCTGCGCATAAAGGAGCCTCTCTCCGCGGCGGCTCTGAGCTCCTGCCAGAGAGGAGGCGAGCCGCCCAGCCTGAAGGCGGCTTTGTTAGGCGGCCAGCCCGGCCTCTCCTGGCCCAGGGGCTGCAGGTCCCGGAGGAGGGCCCCGGCCTCTTGTCCGCCTGCCTAGAGGGGCGAAGAGCAGACTCCTCCTCTCGGTCTGCCCCAGGGGACAGCTGGAGACTCAGCGGCCCAGCGACACCCGGTCGGTGGCATTTGTAGGGCAAGTGCTCACTCACAGGAGAGGGAAGTCACACTAGAGGAAGACATTGCACGGAAAAATCAGAGGCACCAGAGCACAGAGACCCTTTGTGAGGGCACCACCGGTCCTCCTGGGCCCACCAGGGTGCGGACAGACAAGCACCCACCAGAAGGGCTGCTCCGTTGCCAAATGGGGACCAGTCACATGACGTCAGCCTGCCGCCAGCCACCTCGAGGACAAATGCTGGGGGTCCCGGCCGTTTCCGGCGCTCAAGACTTATCCCAGTGACCAAAAGAGAGGAAATCGGGGGAAGAGGAAGAGCAGACGGGCAGGAAGGTTCGGGCGATGCTAGCGCTTAGTCAGACCACTGGGCCCGTCTTGATGCCAGGCCTGCCTCGTGTGGGCATCGCCTGGGCCTGCCAGGCATGCAGAGCGGGGACCCCAGCAGTGCGGGCATCCCAAACCCACGGAGGACGTAAGTCACAGGTGACGGCATTGCTATACCTGGGAGAGAAGTTCTCCGGATCCCAGGCGCTATGGAAACTTCACTTCTTTCAGTCCCTCCGAGGCTGGGCCGGAGCAGCCGCCAGGCCCCTGGCTACCTGAGCTCAGGCCCCGAGGGGGCGCGCTCGCTCACTGCCCTCGGGCCTCCCCTCCTGTGCGCACCAGTGCACCCACAAGGCTTCCCTCATGGGGACAGGCGTTGCATGGGGCTTGTCCAGGGCGCAGAGCAGCACGGCCCCGCAGGGCTGGTCCCAGGTTTTCCGGATGGGAGATGCGAGGACACAGAATGAGAAGGAAACGTCAAGTCTTGAGTTTTATCCCTCCCCCTGCCACCCCGTCACCCCTGACTCAGAGCGAGTCCTGGCCCAGTCCTCCGGCTGCCCGCTCCTCCCCCCAGTACCTCACCTGCACAGCAAGGCGGTACCTTGTGACTCACCCTCAGGGTGTGAGAGCTCAGTGATGTTTCTAGGCACCTGGCACTGCCGGGAGCAAGCTGCCTACGTACACATATGTGTTGCGTGTGTTTACCCTCCTACATGCAGGCCTCTATGTGGGTAGCATGAACCTACGTTACCACTTCCTTCCCTTAAGAGCACCGCTCGAACCTCCCACTTCAAGCACCAGCCCACTGGAAAGCGAGAATTTCGCCGTAAGCATCCACAGCTGTACATGCAGCCGTCAAATATGTAAAACAGAAATAGCTGGTGATACCAAAAAGCAATGGCGCCCACATCCCTGCGATGCTCCAAACGTCACCTATCACACGTCAGATGTGGTCTCGGGTCTTTGCAGGCCGGTCACCTCGGAGCAAGGGTTTCGCTGTGTCACTCAGAGGCCAAGTATGCAGTTTTGCAATCGCCCCTTCTCTCCTTGAAGGACGAGCCACGCAGCCATTGAATTGTTTCTCATCAAGATTAAAAACAAAAATCACCTCCTAAATGAACTTCAGCTTAGAACACACGTAAGACCAACCCAAATCCTTCCAGATTATTCCCTCCACTGGCTTAACAAGATCCTTTTATTTCCGACAGCAAGTGGGAGGGACAGCTCTGAACGCCCCCATTACAGAGTCCGCAGCCCTGCCTTCATTCTCCAGCCCCCGGAGCCACCTTAGGGGCCACTGGGGTCCTGGGGGACACGTCAGGGACAGGGCGCGGGGAAGACAGGCCCTCCTCACAGGGAACGCTGTTTAGAAAAGAGGGTTTCACAGGCACGGGTACAGGGGGATATCTGCCGCTTGGACTCAGGGCCATCCCAGGAACCATCTCACGTCACACTGACACTCAGCTCACCCATCACAGGGCGCACTTTAACGCGATGCTGCTGCGCAGGGCTAAGGGCCGAGGCATTCAGCTAAGCGCATCTCTGTGCAGGTTACACAACCGCTTCCTCTCATTCTCAACAGAAATGTCGACAGTCTTCAGAAAAGCGGCGACTTTTCATCCACAGCCCCCATTCCAACCACTCCTCTGCCCTGTAACTACGGAAACTCTTGGAAAGGAGGCCTCTTCCCTGGGTGTTCAGGGAAACGTAAGCTTCAAAATTAGTTGTGATTCACTGATGCACTTAATGGTGTGATATTCCGACTGGTTCTGGAAGGAGCAACTCCATGCATTCGTGTTGGCCGACGAGGAAAAGGACGGTGGGGGATGCAGGACGGCAGCTGTGGGAGCAGGGAACGGGGTGCCCATTTTCCTACAAAGTCTTAAGACGAATTCCAGATATCCCAGCTCACGGCTGTCTGTTTTGTTTTGTTTTTCCCTCCCAACACTCCCTCCTGGAAAAGCGCCTCACTTTCCCCGAGGATCCTTTGCGGCTTTGGAAGAAGTTATCACGCGCGCTGCCCCCCTTCGCAACCCGGGGCGGCGTGGCCCGGGCCCCCAGGCCGCCTCCCCTCCAGACACTGGTCCGTGTGCAGAGGAGCCGCAGACACTTGGCCCGCTGCTGCTTGCAGTTCCTTTGAACGGACGGAGCTCGATGAATTCCATCCTCGGCAGCCAAGCTAAACAGAAAACTGCATTCTGAACCGTTCCCCCTGACTCCACCCTGAAATGAGAGGAAAAGCTGCCCTGAAGCTGCCCATAAAGACCAGCCCCGGCTCCCGCCCGGAAACGGGACATTGTGTTTCTGCAGCCCGACGGGAGCAGAGCCGTTTCTGGTCGCGGGGTGGCATGTGCCCTCCCCGCCTTCGGGCTCCGAGAGGCACCATCCCGAATGATGAGCTTGGCCTCTGGGGGACCAGCAAAGCCTCTGCTCCCGGGTGGGGCAGGGCGGCCTCAGAGGTCCCTCTTGTCTGCCCTTCGCAAGGAGGCACCGTCGGAGTGAATGCCGGCTGCTTCCTTCCACCTCCACTGCTGAGGCCGAAGACGCGCTCAGCGACTCTGCATCTTGTACCGTAAATGCAGCCGCACCCCGAAGACGGAAGGGGCTCCTCGTCCCTCATTCTATTCCTGCGTTTATCTAGCCAACACGTGCTATGTGCCACGTCCTGTGTGTTTAGGTCTGATAGCAGCATGAGCTCTAGAAATTCCCGAGTTTAAGCTTCCGCTGCCTTGTCTGGAACATCGGAAAAATCCCAGTCCGCCCCCCAGTGAATGAGGACCAAACATGACAATACGAAGGGACTTCCTCACCGGCTGTGACAGGAAAAGCAGTTACTACGACGGCCAGGAAAGTACAGTCGCCCTCAGGTTATGACCAACACATGTGCCAACGGGACGGAGGAATGAAAAATTACGGTTTAGTTGTTGCGTTATTCATATTGAGATTCTAGTCATTTTAAAGGACTTTAAGGGGCATTTTTGTTTAAACATAAACACACAAAAATGCCCCCGAATGTTGCCGAATGCCTTACTGTCGCCTAGAAAACCAACGCCCGGCACCCGATCCCTTCGCAGCCGCACACGCTGCAGCGCTGATGAGTTCGTTAGTGAAATAAAACCCGCGACGCGACGGGCGGCCTGCATCAGAGCCCCGCGGCCGCCGGCCCCTCCCGCCCCGCCCCACGGGCACTCTCACTTGCTCAGTCAAATCTCTTCTGCTTCAAAACCCTCAGCACTAATGTGTGCGACGTGTCTACTGAACTTCAGGAAAGCCACACTTTCCAAAAACCACACAGCAGTTTCCCAGCGCCGCCCTGTCAACCAGTCATTTCAAACTGACCTCCGCCCGGGAGCCTCTGGGGAGGGATTCTCCCAGTAAGAAAACTGAACTGGGAAATGGTTTCACTGGCCACGAGGGAGCT
Organism: Murina feae; assembly: GCA_004026665.1. Taxonomy (NCBI): domain Eukaryota; kingdom Metazoa; phylum Chordata; class Mammalia; order Chiroptera; family Vespertilionidae; genus Murina; species Murina feae. The sequence continues at coordinate 34,555 of PVJC01005436.1, read as the reverse complement.
CAGAAAGCTCATTCCCCCGGGAGGTGCGTTCTAGAGAACCGTCCGGCCCACCGTTTCCACGCAAGGCCCTGAGATTCTCCGTCGGAGAGAAATCTCTCGAAGGGCTTGCCACATGAGACTCCATTTACTGCTGCCCCGGCACCGGCTGTGGCCACGGCGGTGAACTCGGTCGCAAGGACCCTCCATCCCGAAGAGGCAGGTGCCCCCGCTCTCTGCCTGTCACCTCCATGCAGCAGCACCACCGTGAATCCGGGCCGTTTGTAAAGGCCGCACCGCACAACCTTCACCGCAGACCACGCCGCTGGAGAATACAAAAGTGTTGAAAGGCTAAAATCTAATTAATGGCCAATTAGCACCCCTGTGGGTCATTGTGCAGGGAAGTGATAAACACCGCGAGCTCGTCTAGACAAGGCTGTTAGGAGGCGGGCGGGCGTTGCTGCAGTTGCCCGCGTGGTACAGCGCACAGCGGCGCTCTGTGCCCTCGATGCCAACGTCCATGCCCAGAATCCGACAGGGCCCTGAGGTCTGGGACGCAGACCCTCGTTTACTTCCAGGCGCAGATGTTGACTCCCCCAGGCTGTGGGCAGGAGTGTGACACGCAGGCTGTGTGCACAGCTAGTGAGTGCCAAGCCCACCCTCTGGCACCCACCATCCCAGGCCCCCTCGTGCCCACTCCTCCCCGGTGCCCGTGCATCTCCTGGGGAAGGTACATCCACGGTGGCATGAAACACGGGATGCTGGGAGGCCCGAGGCCTCACGCATCTGCGGGAAGCCACAGGGTGCCCACTCATGCTCCTCCTGAGGGTCTAAGTTCCCGCAGAATCGCTGACGATGCTGACACGTGAAACACACACTGGAAAGCAAGGTTGGACCCCACATAACCCGAGTGGTGTAAGGGGTCCTGGTTTTAAACGAGACGCGTGTGCAAGAGCCTGTGTGGACGGCAAAGGAAGCACCATCTCCTTAAAGCCACTCCAGGGCGCTCCCGGGCAGACCACCCTCGCCGCAGGCCTGTTCGCTATTCACCGAGTCTTTCCATTTACCAGGCGCTGACAGCGGCAACCAGAAAACAAGGCTAATGCCAACAGGGTGGGTTTCCAGGTGCCGCCTCTGCCTCGGTTTCCTGTTTCTCACTCTAGGTTTACTCTCACCTAGAACCTGAACGATGTGTGCGAAGGTAATTTTTGAAATACTTGTGCTGTTTCTCATCTGTCACAGTAATCTGCCACCTAAACAGGGTAAAGGCACCATCGTGTCTTAATGAAAACTTCATTAGGGGAAGTCATGATGACGCTAATGTTTGCTGATTAATATGTATCACACAGAATTATAATTTTATTAAATTATATGTTTTTTTTGGTGAGACAAACCAAAATGAAGCGTGTTGCCAAATATCCCTCAACCAGTGACAGAGTCAGGCTCCGACAGCCCAGGACACCTCTGTCCCACGCCTGCGCACTTTGCCTACATCCAAGACAACTGTCACACCACAAAGCAACGTACAAGATGCTGGCACCGTGGCCGCCGTGACGAGGCGGGAACAGAGCTGGCGGGTGACACGCCCCTTCTGCATCTGTTTCGAGGGAACAGGTGCACATCGGGCCCCTGACAGCCCACACCCAGGGCACCAGCCCTGCGCACCGAATCCCACTGCAAACTCCAGGCGATGATACAATTTATTTATTTTAATGTATTTTTATTGACTTCACAGAGGAAAAGAGAGAGAGAAACATCAATGATGAGAAGCACCGATTGGCTGCCTCCTGCTCGCCCCCCTACTGGGGATCCAGCCTGAAACCCAGGCATGTGCCCTGGCCAGGAATTGAACCGTGACCTCCAGGTTCCTAGGGCGATGCTCAACCGCTGAGCCACACCGGTCAGGCACTATGACCTCAATGAGGGTAAATTATGCTCTATTCGTTCTTCCTCAGACAATAAGGCATTTGACATGTGCCTGTTTGGCCCACGGGGGAAACACACCAATTCTGAAGGATCGTTTTCCCGGAGAGCATCGCGGGATACTCTCGTGCCTTTCCCACGGGGGATACGGACCACAGTGCACATGTGCGGACGCCAGAGCTGACTGGCTTGGCCCTGGCCAAGCTGTTTCTAATGTTCAAAGGCACCACGCCGACTGGCCCAGCTCTGGACCTGGCGGCCTCAGTGCCGTCTGCCCGGGGGCTGCCTCTCTGAGCCCCACTCGCTCCCGCGATGACCCGAGGCGCTGGGCATGGGCTGTGCTACGCACACTTCTGGGTCTGCCTTGAGGGGCCGACGGAAGGAGAGTGAGCGGGACAGGAGCTGATGCAGAGACAAGGACGTCAGGGCGGCCGCCCGACTCCTCACGTCCAACATACGGTGCCAGACCCGTGAGACGGCTCAGCCCTTGGGGAAAGGAGTCTCGAAGGCTCGTTTACAGGTGAGCACACAGGTGACTGAGGACGAGGACCGTGCTACAACCCGGCACTAACAGCAGCCGCCGACGGTGGCCCAAAACCCACACCCCAGCCAATGCGCGGGCGGGGCCTGGCCGACGTGGCCGCTGGCCCCCAAGTCCCCCCTTCCTGAACCTCCCCCTACACCACTGCCAGCGCCCTGGCCACGGCCCATCCAGCCCACAGGTCAAGGCGTCGCCCTGACATGGCTTTAGCTTTGTGCACTGCTCTTCCCATGGCAACGCTAACTCCTGCTATCGTCATAGTTACGCACATGACACACCACGTAACAACTCTATGACCCCAAACCCACTGCTGACAACACACAGCAGCCTCGTTCTTAATTTAATTTCACTTCTGGCTGCGGGCTACGAAGTCATGCACACACCACACACACACACACCCGAGTCCTCCCTCCCCTCTCCTACTTACCCCTCTGCCTCCCCTCCCACCCTCCCCTCTGAGGATGACAGGTCAGGTCTGGCAAACACAAGCTGCAGAAAAGGAAAAGGCTCCCCCAAGGGGCCCCGTGGCTGCCCCCTCCTCCGCCTCAGGAGCCCTGGCCATCCCCTCCTCCATCAGCTTCGTGTTACTCCCGCTCCCCACCCAGAGGGTGCTGAGGGCTGCGTGTCACTTCTGGGCACAGACAGGCCACGGCGAGTCCCGCAGGAAGCCGAGGAGAGGCGGTGGCGCCCGCAGAGGCCGCGCTCTCTCCCTCCATGTGGGTCCTCGCGACTCCCAGCCATGTGGGATGGGACCCAGCAGCTCCCTGGGCGCAGCGGCCTTTCAGATGCTTTGTTTCACAGAAAGAAGGTGGTGACCAGACAAAGCACAGCGGATGAGCCGCAGGAGGGAGGGAGGGGAGGGCATCCGAGAGTCTGAGTCCTCCTTCTCGCGGGAAGGCCTGCTGGTGGCCATGCCCAGCGGTCTCTCAGGGCTGCGTGTCCAGGTCCGAGCAGCTCCGTCAGCCCCCGGCCCCCTCCTGGGCTCTGCACCCACCCACCGTGGTGGCCATGGCTGTGGGCTCTGCACCCCCGTGGTAGTGGTCGTGGCCGTGGCTGCTGTATATTAAGCTCTGCTGTCAGAGCCGGGTGTGGAGGGAGGGAAGGGCTCCATCTCACATGGTTTTATTGGCTGCGTTTACATCCTGTTTCTGGCCTCTGAGTGGCTCAAGGTGTCTTATCTCCGGCTTCCAGGGGGTGGTTTGCAGTAGGAGCAGTTAACACACTCTCCCCTCCCCCACCCGCCCCAGGGCTTATCTTATGGCCCACATCTCTCCAGCGGAGGGACCCGCTAGCAGGAGTGCTCTCACTCTGTCTTCCTGGGCTCTCGAGACCAATGAGCGTTTAAGTCCAAAAACCATCAGCTCCCCTCTCCTCAGTTTAGAAGCCTGACCGTGTCGCTTTCACGAGTGCTGACTGGCAGGCGAATGGCCCTCCCGTTTCCATGCACACAGGACACCCACCAGCACAGGACGAGGGCAGGGACAAGGGTGCTGCGAGGGAACTGCATCGGGACCTTAAACGATGCAGTGCGTGGCACCCCCAGAGCCCCCCTCACGGGTCAGTTACCCCCCACATCACAAGGGAGGAAGCTCCAATCATCCACCGGAGAACAGCAGAAGCCAGAAGCCAGGGTGGGGCAGGGGTGCGGGCGGGAGCAGCAGCCGACAGAGAGAAGGGCTTGTCTCCAGGCAACCTGAGCGCCAGCCTGGGAGGCCCGCAGCAGCCGACCTGCTCCCACTGCCCCGCACAACACCCGCCGTCACCCGCCGCTGAGGAGGCGGGCAGTGCGCCCGGGACCGGGCAGCGAGGGGCTGGGCGCTGCTCTCGCTCACTCTGTGACAACGGCCCTCAGCAGGTGCCTCATGGAGCTGCCCAGAAGCTTCTGTAAATGCTGGGTCCACCCTGGCCGCTGCGGCTCAGTGGATAGAGCGCTGGCCTGTGGACTGAAGAGTCTCAGTTCCATTCCGGTCAAGGGCACAGGCCTGGGTTGTGGGCTTGAACCCCCGTAGGGGGCGTGCAGGAGGCAGCCCGTCAGTGATTCTCTCTCGTCATTGATGTTTCTCTCTCCCGCTTCCTCTCTGAAACCAATAAAAATACATTAAAACAAAGAAAGAAAACGCCGGGTCCTTCCCCCCGACCCATGAAATCAGACTCTGGGCTGGGCCCCGGGGAGCGCAGTCGAGGCTGACAAGGCTGCCCTAGATCCTGTTCTGGCGAGTTCCCCTGCGAAGCCCCCGTGAGGGGGTCCACTCCGCGGTCTCCTGGCCTCCCCGGCCCCGACGGGCGGGCCTGCACAGGGCCAAGTCTCCTGCAGTATTTTCTATCAAATGCAATTTTTCTTACATTAAGCAACCAACACAGGACACGCCAATCACTCTCGGGTGCAAGAGCGAGGTGCGAGGTGACAGGTGCCTCCCCTGCGCGTCACCTCCCTCTGCAAGTCCCGGTCCTCCTCCCCCTCCCGCCCAGCATCCCCTGGGCCCCTCGGCGGGAGCGATAACCCAGCCTTTCGCCGCCCAAGGTTCCCTTAATTGTCCATTATCTTAGTGTGTCAGCACAAAGGAGCCGCGGGCCGTCCAAACGGTGTCGCCTCCCTCTCCTGAGAGTGATGCCCTTGTCAGGCGGGAAAGACACAGGAAACCTGCCACTTACCAGAAGCGTGTCTGAACCGAACCCGTCCTGGAACGCCGTGGGCAGGCGATGGGATCGGCTGCAGCCGGCCGCACAGACACCGTCACTCGCCATCACTCCCCCCGACAGCACCGCAGGCAACAGGGGACGCGTGTCCACTGGCTTCTTCAAGGGTTAAATCCAAAGGAGCCCAGGCTCAGATTCCTCACGCATCCAGCTCCTGGTTCCAAGCCTGGGGACCAACCAACCCCTCAAACTCTCCTAATGGCCCTGACCGGTTTGGCTCAGTGGACAGAGCGTCGGTCTGAGGACTCATGGGTCCCAGGTTCGATTCCGGTCAAGGGCATGGACCTTAGTTGCGGGCACATCCCCAGTGGGAGGTGTGCAGGAGGCAGCTGATCGATGTTTCTCTCTCATCAATGTTTCTAACTCTCTATTCCTCTCCCTTCCTCTCTGTAAAAATCAATAAAATATGTATTTTTAAAAACCCTCCTAATGACCCCATACCCCCGACCCTCGGCAAATGTAAGTCAGGACTATTTTTTTAAAAATCCCATTTATCTTGGAATGACGAGCAGAGGGGGCGAGCACATCTTTCATGATCCCACAAACAGACTACAAAACAAAAGTCTAAACGGCAATCTACAAATTCAAAGACAGGAAAAACGTGCCATTTTCAGCACTCAGGTCGCTCACTGAGACTCCCACCTCTCTGCATCCCCCCCTTTTCACACTTCTTCCCCTGCAATGCGAACCCACACTGCCTTAGAAAAAAGGAATTTATGCGTGCGTTTAACAAGTAAACAAGTGTACAAATTAATTCAGAGAGCAGTAATTCTGAAAATTTTCTATGTTTAATGTGCACTGCAGTTAAACTACTTTTTCTGTACAAATTAATTTACTGCATCAGTGATCGATGTTTATGTTTCGGCAATTTTATTTCTCAGTCTGGTAAAATTAGACCTAATAGTTGCAACCTGTTATGTCCAATCTGTCACTGAAATTCAAAATGCCTTTTTCCTATTATTCAAGGAGCAATTTGGAGGAATGAAAGCCATCGCAAAACGGGAGACAGACAATTCCCCGAAAGGACTCAGTAGTCTGTGTCATCCACCACGTCCACACCCCCTCATTCTCTCGGGGGCAGGTTCTTTCCACGCGCTTTTCCCCAGGTTCCCCAGTTTCCGCATCTGGTCAGCCACACATGAGGAGATTTTAGGACGCCATGAAAACTGGATCCAAAAAATGTTTACCCTTCAGGAGAAGTAACCAAAGGTTCAAAGGGTTTGCTGTTGACTCTGAAATACCAGCCCCGACCTGCAAAGTCGACCCCAACTTGCGCAGGTGGTAGGTGGCACCACACACGCCTCTCCCTTTCTCTTTTCTTTCTTCCTTTTTTTTTTTTTTTTTGGTTGTTTTTATTAAGAAATATATTCTTTAATATTTTTCTTGCAAATCATGTTCCAGTCACAATATTCATTCTTCCTGGGTAAGAGTCAACGATTGAGATGCCTAAGAGTTAAAGCTCGCCTCTCCGGATGCCAGAACTGGGGGAAGGAGACCAACCTTATGGGAACGTTGGTTTTGCCCGGTTGCACTCACTGTCTCGCTACGGATCTGACCCCTCGCGCGTGCGGCTCATGCTCGCTCTGTTCTCTGAATACAAATGGCACATGGACATGTAGGCAGTGGGAGGGGCGAACTGAAAAAGTGTTGCAAAACCTTCAGGGCCCTGGACTGTGGGAGGTGCCAGTACCCCCATCAGGCTCTAGTTAACAGGGGGCCTGAGCCACCGGAACCAACGCCCAATCCTCCATCTCATCGTTGCACAATCTGCCCTCGGTAGATGCTTGTCTTCCTCAACAAAGAGGCCCCTGCCGATCGGAAGGGCTCATCAGCATCAGCCAATGGCTTTGGGGACACTCCCTGCTGCCTCCTCCAGCCCGAGGCCAGCCGCCCCACTAGCTTGGCTGATCACAGGGTGACTGCTCCTGGTTCAGAAACACTTTGCATGATGGGGTAGCCTCTGTCTTCCCATGGGGTTGAGTGTCCGGTTATCGGTGAGAAGCTGAGGATTCCTATCAGACCAGCCACCTCTGGAGCGTCACAGGGCCCAACGACGGGTCTCAGTGTGTCCCTGCCTACATCGAAGCCCATTTAATGCCACCTACGGCCTCCACGTCTATGCTGGCCGTAGTGTCTTATTAGTGTCCAGAGGACGCCAACTTGTTCCCCTGGGAAGGGGCCAAGGGGGCATCTGCATCACCGAGTCCCCCCAGGTGGCACCCCCCTGCCATGGCCCCAGTCCAGGCAACTTCCCGGGGGGAGAGCAGAGGACACAGCTGAGAGGTGACTGTGCAGAGCAGGTATCGGAGCTCAGTCGCTGTATGTCAGCAGGAGGCCTGGTGCCGAAATAAACTAAACAACAGGAAAGTGGGTATCATTCCTCCGCGCGCGCTTTCTCTCTCTCTCTCTCTCTCTCTCTCTCTCTCTCTCTCTCTCTCTCAATCCTATTGTCACTATTCAAACTCAAAGACAAACTCATTTCCTCAGATGATGACTCAGATCATCAAGCTGATTAATAACTTCCCTTCCAGGCAGGACTGATTAATGTGGGTTATTCAACTGATTAGCACTGTTACTAGATCACATATCCAAGCAGCGGTAAGTGACATGTTTTCCACGAAAAAAGAATTTAATTATTGACATGGGCTTAATTAACGTGACCTCGCCCTCTTAGGCTTGGAGGACTTGGTGATAATGTAAACCTGAACATTGTTTGTCCGTTTTGGCTTTCTCAAAACCAAAGAACCGAGAAAGGACATAGGAGAGCAGGGCATGCGGACTGACAGCCTCGGAGAGCCCAGGCCCGGGTGACCAGACCCCACCGCTCACTTCCAGAAACTCACTGCCTTCAAAAGACACAGGCGAACGAACCCCCAGCGCCTTCCCTCCTCAGTCTCCACCAGCAGGTCCTCACCCACCCAGGCAGCCACTTCCTCCCCACGGGTGAGTGGAGGGAGTCACCCCATCCTGCCCTCCAGACACCTCCAGGGCACCCCGCACGGCATTTACCCTGCTGTCACCTTCCCCAGAGAAGTTCTCACACCTCCATGTGTGGTGCAGGTGTGCGCCACAACCTCTCTCTCTCTCTCTCTCTTTCTCTCTCTCTCTCTCTCTCTCTCACACACACACACACACACACACACATATGCTCATGCTCCCATGCGGCCCCCTCCCCAAGTTCCTGCACGAGCCTGGCATTTCGGGGAGACAGAGCCCTCGGGAGACTCCGAGCCCCACAGCCTCCGACAGCTCCCCTCTGGGACAGAAGCCAAGCTCCTGGCCCCCAGAGTCCCTGCTTCCCAGGCGCCCAGGAGACGCAGGGAAGGGGACCGGGAGCCGGATCCTGCAGGGAGCCTGGACAGATGGGCGTCTGGCTCCCTCAATGATGAGGCAGCTTCCACATCCCATGTAAGTAATTACAACTTATTGTTAGAATCACTGCTCAGTGACAGGCAGCCTGGAGCACAAACCAGAGGTGTCTTTCTGAAACACAAGTGCCCAGAGGGAGGACACGGAGGGGCCCCTGCCACTGGCTGGCCGTCAGTCCCGACGGATTTCGGTCCCTCGCCCTGTGGCTGGGACCCTCCACTGCAAACGACCTCCGTTCACGAGGAACAAAACAAGCCGAGTCTAAGCCACACGCCCTGCCTGTCCCCTGGAATTCCAAGCAAGCGCCTGGGTCCTAAACCTGCAGGAAGCGATGGGTCCGCTTTGCTCTGGCGGATTCCCACTGAGCGCACGTATGCAAAGTTGCTGGCACTCAGCAGGTCTCTTCTAAAAAGGGAATTTTTTTCAATTCCACTCATTTTATTGTGGATCATCAATGAGGGTACTTTTCTTTCATCCTCACCCGAAGGTACTTTCCCATTGGTTTTTGGAGAAAGTGGGAGAGGGAGGGAGAGACAGAGAGAAACATCCATGTGAGAGAAAGACGCCCCAACCAGGGCCCAGGCCAGGAATAAGCCTGCAACCCAGGCATGCGCCCTTGACCAGAATGGAACCCGGGACCCTTTGGTCCACAGGCCGTCGCTCTATCCACTGAGCCTAATCAGCTAGGGCTGAAAAAGGCTTTAAAGCAACTACTAAACGAGTCTGTCGCTCAAAAGCTACTACAAGCCATGCCTCTTCTGTGAAGACTCGTCCCATATAAGGCTCCTTAATTCACAGAGTATGACACCACCACCAGCTATAGGGGTAGACGAACTTTCTAAAATAAATAAGAACCATTCTCTTGCACAGACTATTTTTATTTATCCAGCTTCATTTTCTCCTGCAGCTCGTCTACTGGCTATATTTGCATTGTGGCTATAGGCAAAGACTGATCCAAGCCCCTGAACGGAGCTTCTGTAGGTAAGACGATGAAGTGGAAGTAAGAAGGGGAGCGTCTGGAAGATTCAGTCACCAACGAGGCTACGTCATCAGCGGCGTTCTGCCCCCCTTCTCTGCCACCTCGTCCCTGAAGGGAAGGCTCTGCATCCTCATGAATGTTCCATGCTCCCCTCTTTCTGGCCTGTGACCTGAGCGTGAGTCCAACATCGATCTTCCCCCCAACCTCCGAGAGGATGCTGTTCAATGGCCACTGACAGCGGCCACAGTCACATGACCCTGTACTGTCTCCCCTCCCCTGGAAGGGTTTCCCCCATGCTGCTCATGCTGTGCTCTCCTGTTCCGTGCTCTCCTGTTCCATGCTCCTCTGTTCTATTCTCTCCTGTTCTGCTCTCTCCTGTTCTGCGCTCTCCTGTTCTATTCTCTCCTGTTCTGCGCTCTCCTGTTCTCCTCTCTCCTGTTCTGCTCTCTCCTGTTCTGCTCTCTCCTGTTCTCCTCTCTCCTGTTCTGCGCTCTCCTGTTCTATTCTCTCCTGTTCTGCGCTCTCCTGTTCTATTCTCTCCTGTTCTGCGCTCTCCTGTTCTATTCTCTCCTGTTCTGCTCTCTCCTGTTCTCCTCTCTCCTGTTCTGCTCTCTCCTGTTCTGCTCTCTCCTGTTCTGCTCTCTCCTGTTCTGCTCTCTCCTGTTCTATTCTTTCCTGTTCTCCTCTCTCCTGTTCTACTCTCTCCTGTTCTGCTCTCTCCTGTTCTATGCTCCCCAGTTTGGCGGTGCCCACTGATTCTCTACAGTCCTTCTCTCGCCTCATTTCCACCCCGAGGCCCAGCCAAGGAACTCGTGAATACACTGTCAGGTGCGTCTTGCCCTTCTGACCCACTCCTAAACTCCACAATGACGTCCTGAGTCCCATCTGTGGGTGAGACTCTACCAGGACAGCAGCCACAAGGCTGACCTGGACACTGAACTATTACATGAACAGCTCCCTGGCCGATGGGGGGCGGGCATCCCTGTGCATGTGATTGCGACGCAGGATCAGGCTGTCACAGCAGCTCCCACAGAGCCATGCAGCAGATCCATGAAAGAGCAGCGGCAACTGTCCCCTGGGGGACACACGAAGGCCAAGCTCACCTGGGCGCTGAACCCTAAAAAATAACCAGGCGTTTCCAGGTACAGAGAAGAGGATGGTCCCTCAGGCAGAAAGGACTCTATGTCCAAAAGCAAAAGGGACGTGGTCAGAGCAGATGGAGGAACTCCGACTTGGGTGTGCAGCATGGGCACCTGGAGGCAGCTCTGAAGATGCTGCTGCTTGCACTCACTCCCAGTCTCTGATGACAGGGTCGGGGGGAGGGGGAGAGGGTTAGGACAGGCTATAGTTTTTAATGACTTTTATTGTTGAAAGTATTACATATGTCCCTCTTCCCTCCCCAACCCGGGCCTCCACCACACTGCCATCTGTGCCCAGGGGGGAGGCATCTGTGCGCACAAGGCCTTGGGTCATCTCTTCCTGCCCTGCCTTCCCTCCCGAACTCCACAGTCCGTTTCATTCTTCCATGTCTCTGGATCTACACTAGTGACATGCCACATGGCTAGCATTTCCTAGGGACGCCAGCAGGCAGCCAGGACTGGACTAGAGCAGCCAGCTCATGGGAGGAAGTGGAGGAGACACACAGTCAGGGTGCAGCTCTCTGACTTGCCTCGAAAGCCATGGGCTTTGCGTTGATTTGCAGCCTCAGAGCAGTTGGGGCAGCTCACGGACCTCGGCCGGCAGAGCGGGGCCCCATCGGCACACACTGTGTTGCCAGGGGCTGGTGGAGGTAGGGACCACATGGAGGACCTCGGCCATGGCCGGGAGAGGAGACCCTACACCCAGGAACAGCAGCGGGGACAGAGTGCGGGGGCCGCAGGCACTCACTCAGAAAAACTGATGGGCCAGGCTGACTAGTTACTAGTTTAAGGTGACCAGATGTTAACATTGGTAAAGCGGGACACCCTTGACCGCTTGGCCGCCAAAAACCGTATATTCCCTTCCTGTTCTCCCGTCATTCTGTAGCTTGTCGTGCATTCTTTCCAAAAATCGGGACTTTTTTAAAACACCGCGGGACGCGGGACAAATTGTTAAAAGTGGGATGTCTGGTCACCTTATACGAGTTACAAGCAAAGGCGAAGCCCCTGTGCTGCCTCTTCCTCCTAAACCCCAGCCACTTACCCACTGTTGACACCACTCAGCTGGTTACTACCACCGTGTGCAAGCAGACACTAGATCACAGAGCTGAACCCCAGGCATCAACAAACACCTGGACGGGGCACAGACAGCCTTTCCAATGAAAGCCAGCAGCCTCTGCAATGTACACACACACACATCCTCAGAGACACACACACATACACCCTCAGACACACACCCTCAGACATACACACACATGCCCTCTCTCTCACACACCCTCGGACACACACACACACACACACACACAAACACATGCCCTCAGCAGAGGGCAAAAGCCAGCTCTGGTCGGCTGGATGAGCGCAGGTTTGGCGGGTGTACCGCAGAAGTTAGGCATTAGCTTACAAGAGGGACCAGGTTGGAAACCGCTGGATTAGAACAAAGGCGTCACCCTGCGAAAAGGAGCTTCCCAGGCGTGTCCCGCGATGGGGACACCTTCCCCCTGAAGAGCAGCTGCACCCACAGAACACTCCCTGGATGGACGGGACCCACACGGTGACAACGGATGCTCGCTGGGCAAGATCAGGTCTGTGCGCCGACATCTGCTGATTTGCTCTGGTCCCCCCTCTCCTGGGGAAGTCTTTGCAGTAATTAATGGAGGCACCGATGCTGTCCATCACGCAGTGGCAGTTTTAAAATGTAAATGTTTTCCTATGGAATTTTAGGGAAAGGTAACCCCATATTTCTGTTTTCCAAATAATCTGAATTATCATGAATTAGTGGGGAAGCTTCCTCTTTTTTAATTTTTATTTTTTTGCTCAATGGAGATATAATTGATATTCACAACAATCCTTTCACCCCATATACTTTTCTAGGTTAATCTAGGTAAAGAACTTTGTACAAACCCTTTATCCACCTCTCCCACTCACTAACTCCGATAATTATCATTAAGAACGAAGTATAAATATGTGAAACCCTGGAGGCATTGGCCTGTGCCCACAGATTTCCTTCTGCCTATTATGGACACCGCTCAAGTGTGCACTTTTTAAAACCCAAGGACTGAACATCATTATAGTCACCGAACACTGCGGGAACAGCTACTAAATGCTCATCAGGTGTTTTAGGAGGGGCTGGCAAATGAGGCTGGCATGCTAAATGCACCTGTTTTTGTAAATAAAGTTTTATTGGGACACAGTCATGTGCACTCATTTACATACTGAGCATTAGTTGCTCCATACAGCACACCTGATTACTTATGACAAACCATATGGCCCACGGAACCTAAAATATTTGTTATCTTGACTTTCACAGTGGAAGTTTGCCAATCCCTGTACTATAGTATTATCCTCTCCTGTATCAACAACCCTCTCTCCTATACTATGAATAAACGTTATGATACCATATTTCTTTACGTTTTGTCTCTGCTGTCTTTGCCAACATAGAAGAACTAGAGGTGGGTGCATGGATTCATGCACTGATGGGGGGGCGTGGCCTTCAGGGATAGGCCTGCTGTGGGAGCAGCCACTCATCCCAGTCAGCTGAGCAGCGCTCCCACTGTGGGAGCACACTGACCACCAGGGGGCAGCTCCTGCATTGATGGTCTGCCCCCTGGTGGTCAGAGTGCATCATAGCAACTGGTCAACCGGTTGTTCTGGTCGTTCCGCTGTTTAGTCCCTGGACCTTTATATAGATAGATAGATAGATAGATAGATAGATAGATAGATAGAGATAGAGATTAGACTCTGGCTAAAATTGACTGAAATGTCACAGTTGGGGAGGAGCTGGTAATTATATTCTAACTAACTACATACGTTTAACTCTGCTAATGACTGTTAAGGAATTTCATGTTTCAATCATTTTTCAGTTGCTCTTCTTTTATAAAGTCCATCAATACTTGTTCCTTCTAAGCAGGTCTGCTTCTAGAATCTTGTTTATGATTTAGCTGTCTGCAACTAAGTGGCCCAAGACAATCACCCCTCGCCTATACCAGATATATAAATCACAGGGGAGGGAAAATGCTGTAAATGGCCACTGGAAAGTTGTTTGCCAAATTCTACTGCGGAGGAGAGCTGGACTAAGCCATTATCATTCCTTGTTCGGGGTCCTCTCTCCTTTAAACTGTTGTATCTTAAATTTGTTGGAATTGGTTCTGTTACTCCCGTGGGAATTCCTGCTCTGTGCCTGCATCTCTGCCTTCAGGGAAGACGTGAGGAGATGCGGCTCTGGGCCTCAGAGATGAACGCCCGCATGAGCGTCAGATGCTCAGACACGAGCTGCAAACAGGTCACCTCCTAACCAGTGAGCTGACCGTGTCGCTGCCTGTGAGTGTCCTGCATTCAGGAAACGAGGCTGCCCACATGTAAGGTAGACAAAACTCACAGGCTCCACCTTCCTTCCCTCAGACACTGCCAGGCCCTATCCCAACAGCCCTGTCTGGCCATCCTGAGTCTAAGAGGTCTTAAGCTGAAATCATGTGCTTCCGTTTTTTTAAAAAATGTTTGGGAGGGTCAAGGTTCTTGAGTGAAAGCTTTAAACGTGCATTAGATGTGAAAATATGCTCTATGAAATGCTAAATTTCAGATGTGTAAATACCACGTAGTTGATATCAAATAACGGAAGTGGTTTTGTGTTTTCCTTCTGCTTGGACCTTCTGGAAGGAGGCGGATGAACACAGCACCGCTTCCTAAGGAGGTCTCGGCGCGTCGCTGGGCTCTGTGCCGTCAGGAATAACGATGCTCGGTCAAAGGAAAACAATCGCATTCGATGGAACTGGCTTTTCTTCCTCCCTTTCCATTGCTATTTGCCAAGCTGCCTGGTCTGCTCTGTATGTAAAACTGCAGATGTCTTCTTATTAATCAAGACTCTAATCCATTCCAGATGAACAAACACGCCAGCCCCGCAGCACGTACCACTGTTCTTAAACCCAGGATTTATGAGAGTCGCCGTTCCAAGATCTCTTAACTTAAAAAAGATGGCTGAGTGTTCCTCTCTCTACAGAAAGGACCTAAGCAATGCACTCAAACTATGCGCCTGTCCCTTTGCGAGACAGTATTCCAGGAGGTTTCCAACCCTGCCCTGTAACGTTATCCAAATCCTCAGGAACCCGAAGTCGTTTGCTCAAACTCAATCATCCACACAGAGAAATCAGAGACAATCCATTCAAATGCAATATGTTCGTGATGATATTAGGGAAACAATGTCCCAGAATCCTTTGCAGTGTGCAAGAGTACATTCAATATTCACTATATATTCCAAAGTGGCAGCCCAAACATAAAGCTCTAATTAAAAAGCACTCTTCGGTGAATAGCTAAATATTTTGCTTTTTAACTTTTCCTTATGCAAGGGGTAATTTAGGGGAAATTATCCTCACACATGGTATTGATTAGCTCAGGGCTGCGATTTCTCTGATTTCACACTGTTGATATTTCAGTGGGAGTGTGCCCTGTAATTTAACCAATCAAAATATGCTCAAGCACTGATATTTAAAAATTAAATTCTGCTCAACCATCATCATCTTATGTATTTTTATTTGTACTGTTTTCAGGCGAGAAGAAAATAGGTCTTTCTCTGTGTAATCAAAAGAAAACAGGACAGAGAAGTAATAATAAGGTGTAAAAGCACATATTATCCCGACGTATGGGGCTAATGGCTTCTGTGTAGCATTAGCCCCCTTCTTACAGCTCCCAGTTTACTAATGTTCTTACTAATACTGGACTCCTAAGGGGTGGCTCTATAAATAAGACATTTATATAGAAAACTAGGAAAAAATGAAAGGTTATAATATTAACATACCGAACTCATTTTTAATTAAAGAAATAAAAAAGCCCAGTCTTTAGGGGGTTGGGGAAAATAAGGTAGTCAAACGAGACCAATTAACTTCATTAGCTTCTGCAAATACCTAGCTTTCTCACACATTCCTATTTTTCCATCTGCTCCGCCGTTAAATGTGTCTACAAATTAACGTTTTATTTATGACTCAGGTTTTGATTCATAAAAATCATGCACATGTGATACACAGGCCTAATACTTCATGGAAAAACTACAAGGACTGCACTGCACCTTATTTACCAATATTTATTTTTTAATAAAGCAATCTGGATCAAAAAATGCCAAGCACCAGGGAATTCGTTACCCACTTTCCAGGCGTTTCCTGTCAGAGACAAGGCATTTCCCAGGATGCATCTGAGCAAGACAAAACCGCCCCCTTCCTGTGGTCTCCTCTCAGAGCCAGTGTCATAGGCAGTTCTCACTCCACTGCGGCCTGGCATGCACATTCCCTCCCGCCCTACAAGGCGCGGGGCCTGTGCGTGGCAGGGCTGTGCGGTGCGGGGCTTCCTGCCGCTCGCACCAGGGAGCAGAGCTTTCAAACTACGCGGCGGCGAGAATAAGCCAAAGTGGGTGCGGGCAGAAGGGCGCTGCGGGTCCATGTTAAGTTTCCGTAAAAACCCGCCGTCAGACAAGCCCACACAACACAGTGCTTTCCCACCAGCTGCTCTTCAGCGGAGAACGCCGCCTTCTACATGTGCACGCAGGGGCGACTCCTGCGTACTCCTGGGCGAACCCTTTCTCCCCTGCCGACATGCCACTTCACTATCGGATTATCGCAGTCCGTGTTCATAAACCAAAGGCACACACCTCTGATGGCCGCAGGAAAACGCTTGGAAAAAGCCAGGGAAGAATTTTCCTTCCGAACCCAGGAATTCCAAGGAGCTGCTTCTCTGCAAATCACCATGTTGGTTCCTGGCCTGGCCCTTCTGCCCGGGTCCCAGGGCCCCTGCACCTCCCTCCTCAGCACTTGGCCAAGTGCTTCAGACGTGACTCACCTCGAAGGAGCCCACAGACTCAGGAGACTGCGGGGACCTGTTCGGGCTTAAAAGCGTGAGGCCTGCCGTTGTGGCCGACACTAATTTCACCTTCTGTCCAGCAAAATTAAATCCAACTTCTCTCCCGACTGCCTCACCACACCGAGCTCAGAGACATGCAGACGCTCGGTTTATAATTTCCAGAATGAAGAACAATGGGGAAAGAAAGGACATGTTTCTGTTCAGATTTCTGTGCTCAAAACAATGCATCTGCTAACACACGACGGTGAGTAAGGAGCGAGCGGTCGGCATGGCACTTGATCAGGCCTCTGGAGGGAGAGAGGAGCAGGAATCGGTGTTAAGGGCTCAGCACAGCACGGCGCGGGCTGCAACCACACTCCACCCGGCTCGACAGCACACGAAGGGGGGCGACGTTCAGGGAAATTACACTTCTCTCCGGGTAATTTCCACACTTGATCCGCAGGCAAACCCTTGCCTGACCTGGAGTGTGTGCAGTCGAGGGATCCACTCGCAGGGAGATCGTCACGACAGAGGAGAGCAGACTCTCACAGCTGGAAGCAGCGTCAGAAACCAACCAGCCCAGCCCGGCTGACGTGGCTCGGAGGTTGCGCCTGGACTCCTGAACCGGGAGGTCAGGGTTCCATTCCCAGTCAGGGCACATGCCTGGGTTGCACACTTGATCCCCAGTGTGGGGCGTGCAGGAGGCGGCCTATTGATGATTATCATCACTGATGTCTCTAACTCTCCTTCCCTCTCCCTTCCTCGCTCTGAAATCAATTTTTAAAAAACAACACATTTAGTAATCACCTTGCTCAGCACTGTTTTCCAACCCAGAGGAATGAGGTTCTTTCACTAAAGCCCCATAATAGTAACGGACGCTTTTTATTTGGACCTGAGCCTCTCTATCTACCTCACCAGCAGGTATGGGCACTGGTGAAGACTGTGGGACCGCAAAGACTCTGAGCCCACAGCTACATCAAGGAAGCAAAGCCAATACAGCAACAACAGTGCAACTACTAGTATGTATGCTTATTTGGTATTAAGGACAAGGAGCACATACACCAGCTGAATAAACTTATTTCTTCCCCGCGTTGATAGGGTAGAATTAAGTTAATTAGGTTGAAAAATGTTCCCTCGTAATAAAGTAGCAATATAGTCATGTTATCACCCAGGATTCGTGTCCATATTTTGATTTTTTTTTCCCCATCTAATTCTCACTTACCTGTGGCCTAATACCTTTTAAAACCAATTAAGTGTCTTCTTGGCAGGTGTTCGTGGAGCTGTGGCTGTGGCTGACTTACAGGTTCTTATCCCTGGAAACTGACATGCGGTCAAGGCACCTTCCCCGAGCCCCATGAGAATGAACGAGGAGCGGCAGAGGGTGGGGTCCAGCTCCCCCCCCCTGCCCCCCCCACCTCAGTGCCGCCGAGCCTGGAGCTCGTATAAGACAAAGAGAAGGAGAAGCAAGATCAGAAATGAGAACGGGTGTGACGCGTCCTAGTGGGCCTCGGTGAACATGCACTCTTCTCTGACCCTCTTGGTGCCCGCGGTCCCCTGCTGGGGCGATGGTGCTTGTGTGACCACAGACCTGTGTCCCGGGGTCTCCGCCCCACCCCCTTTCTTCTCACGTGCAGGCCCCGGCCTTAGTGATGGAGCGGTGTCACCCGAAGAAAGAGGTGAAAGGAATGAACTAGCACCATGAACACGGCTGCCGGTGTTATGCAGATGCATTATGAATTAACCAGAAGTCAAATGCACCGCATCAGGGCAAGCCCATCAGATAGCCATTTGTCTCGCTCGTGTGTGCGACTGTCATGTCCTGCAGGGCGCGGGCACGGACCCTCTCCGGCCGATGGGTGACACTTGTAAGTGCAAAGCCAACAGCAGTGATGCCTTTCAAGCGTACGCAGCGCGAGGCAGCTTTTCTTGTTTTGCACCCCATGCGGCCCGGGGACCCCAAATCACTGCGTTTACTCACGTCACCTGATCGTCGCACAGAGCATGAGCCTGTTTGCGACTGCCTCGCATTTTACTATTATTGCTCCAACAGCTCCTCGCACTGTTCTGGAAATAACCGTGGGTTTGTTAATGGGTTATGGCTCTTCATGCTTTATAGACAGAGTAAAAAAAGAAGGTGAAAAGTTTAACCATTTTTCTTTAAATTTGTACAAAACTGCAACTGCCTATAATGAAACACCATCACCATCACCAGGTAAGAGTGCATGGAGTGCTCTCGGCGGCTTCTTTTTGCAGATATTTTATTAACTGAGCGTATTTTCCTACGTACCTTTTCCCTGCCAGATGATTTTTGATATAAAGCAAATAACTATTTTAATCTCTACAAGTCACTCACATTTTCCATTAGGAAATATTGTTTCATTTGTCACCTTATTCGACAAAACACCCACTGTTATCGACAGGGCCCTGTGATGCACGCCCGGGACACAAAGACAAGAACAGCCCAGCCTCACCCTCCAGCTCAGCCACGTGGCCCAGCACACGCGCAAAAGAGCCTCAGAAGGATTCTGCACCCCACGGTCAACGCCGTCTCAGCACAACATCCGAAAGGCGGGATGCAGTCGAGTGCCCATCCTTGGACGGCTGGCTGGCTGAAGGGGTGAGGAGATGGCGGGGACTCGGACGGGCGTCGTTCCGCCTTCAGGAGAAGGCAATCCTGCCACAGGCTCCGACATGGATGAGCCTTGGGAACACTGTGTCAGTGAAATGTCAGCCACGAAAGGACAAACCTTGTGGGACTCCACTTACGGGAGGACCTAGACTAGTCCCATTCATGGACACAGAGAGCTGAAGGGGGTCGCCTAGGGTGGGGGGAGGGATGGGGGGAGTTAGTGCTCTATGGGCACCGAGTCTCACTTCTGCCACACAAAGAGGCCTGGAGGCTGGCTGTGCAGCAACACGAATGTGCTTCCTACTTGCTGGAAACTGATTATTTTCACCAACTTAATTGCTCTGAAAGGTCAGAGACATGCACCCATTGTTTAGTTGAAACATTGTTAGTTAAAGCAACCTCCACCTGTTAATTACATGTAAATTCTTGCTTGGAATTTCCCGCCTAAAGGATACGGGTGTTTTCCCATAGCTTCAATAAAAGCTTTGAGCAAGGCCAGAGCAGCGGCAGTCTCTCCCACTAGACATGGACTCCCCGCCTGGCCCTCCAATTTCCAAATTGATTCTCTTGTAGTCTCTCTCTTCCATTTATGTGAGGTCTTCTCCAGAACCTGAACCGTGAACGGGAACCCTGAACCACGCGGGACGTGAAAGTGGGGGCTCCTGCACCTACTATACTGAACTGTGCACGAACACATCGTTGAGGTGGTGAAACGTTGTGTTTTGTACACGTCACCAGGATGCACTATATTTTTAATTTAGCAACCTCGACACAAAGGAAAACGTAGGAGCCATAAAGGAAGTGCGGTGGGGATTAAAGACTGAGATTATGGCGGGTCGGGGCGTGCAGCTGCCTCCAAATGCAGTGCCTGGACGGGCTTGAGATACAAGCAGTCTCTGAATCTCCCTGAGGCACAAAAGGCTGAAAAGAGGCTCCCCACAGGGCAACGTGAAAGAGGAGAATTCCAGAGGCCAGTGATGCTGACGAGGCTTTCAGTCCACCGTCCGCTGAGGCAACTGGGCGATCCAAGGACGAATGACAAGCAGAGGTGGGGAGGAGAGCCATGCTGGTGGGGAACAGGGATGTGCCAGTAGCTGGAGGAGGAGAACTGAGTTCACTAGGGGCCCGATGAGGTCTCCGAGATAGACGGTGGTCACACAGCCCAGAAATCCTGAGCACACGATCAGGGTGAGTTCAGAGGCCCTGATGTTCAGGAACATACATTCCTGAAGGCCCCACAGATATAGCTTAAAGCAAGGAGCATTCGGGGTGGAATACAAAACACAGGAAAAGCCACGGAGATGAGAAAAGCCTGGTAGGAAATGAAGCTAGAGAGGAAGGTCACCATCAATCACTGGGGGGTAGGAGGGGGGAGAGTGCCTGTCAGTAGACACATAGGACTCACTGTTAGGAACATCAGTTGCCTTGAGGAAAACAGGATTGAGAATCAATCCAAGTCATATCTACGTTCTTTCCTTTAGTGCAAGTCTTACAGTGACTCAGAAGATCTGTTTGAGAAAAGCCATTTGGTGGATACCCACCTCAGCCCACTGTGCACCTGACATGGCCCGATGGGCTTTTAAGCTGCGTGTGATTAGCAAGCCAAGAGTGAGTCTCAGTAGTGAGACCCGGAGAACTGGGGAAGGACAGATGCCTGGGCTCCAACGACACATCTGTCCGCAACCTCCCCTATGATCCCCACCCATGGCTGGCCATCCGGGCCTTAGCTTTCTATTTGTGACACATGGAGAAGGGACAAGAGTTCTACCCTGTTCTCTGGCTGAACTCTGAATGCTGTGACTGTCTCCAAGTGGAGGCCTAGTGGCCTGAGGCAGAAACTCCCTCACTGGTGGTATTTCCTGCTTTCTCTGAGCCCCCAAAGCCAACAGCAAGGGTTCCTAGAAAATTATCCCATCCTGACCCGACGCAGTGGTTATGGCGCCTCCTCCTCCCCGGGAAACACTTGCCAGCTTGTCGGAGATGCTTGTAGACGGAGGAGGGAATGTACATTTCAAATCCTTTTCACCTCCTCAACCAGGAGGGCCAGGCCCAGGTTCCTAAGGGCCATGGGATTTTAGAAAGAGGTTCCTTTCCTTTATGATGAGCAAAGCTCATCAACTTTCCAGTTCCTTTTAAATTTAGTTTCCTCAGTTTTTAGTATTTTGGATAAACTGCTAGGAAATTACACACACATACCTCTTCTGCTTCAAAAACAAAGAAATTATTTTGGTCGATCTGCCATTTGGGGCTATCCCCGAAGTCCCTTTGTAAGTATAGATCATAGATTGAATAAAGACAACTAACTATACATTTATTTATAACAAGAGGAACTCTCATAATTGGTAAGAATAATGAAAGGCAAATGTGTCTTCCTGCTTACTTTCTTTGTTTTCTCAAAAAGTCATTTGCTGTGTTTCACATTTAGAAGCTGCGACTGACAATACAGTTTGCATAATACCATGGGAGAATCGCCTTTATTCCAGCAAGAGTGTACCACGGACTGGCATAAGATGGGGAGCTAGAGCACCTCCTTAGACTACAGATGGGCAGCTACAGCACCTCCTTAGAAGGTACCACAGACTACAGATGAGCAGCTAGCCATGCCCTTACAAGATACCATAGACTACAGATGGCCAGCTAGCCACATCCTTACAAGGTACCATAGACTACAGATGGGCAGCTAGCCACATCCTTAGAAGGTGCCACGTATATTTTTAAAAGTACTGAAAAATATAATATAGGATGCCTAGCACATATAACTACTATGACGACTGCTAAGAAACTATGACAAAATGTTATACTATCCAGCATGTAGCTCAGAAAAGGAAGTGCGTTTCTACCACTGTCATTCCCCCAGGTCATTACTCCCACTGTGACTACTCAATGTCTGCAATACTTTACCAATGTCATGTCATCCCTTCAGTCCTCGACATCCCCATGAGGCTCATAGGTGCTAATGAAAATACCGTGCCTGGGGAGGGTGAGAGTGCACGAGGGTACGAGAAGGAAAGCACAGGCCACCAGAATCCCATGGCAACGTAACGGCTGCTTTACACATAATACATATTTTTATTAAGGCACAACTGCAACAGAGTGAAACAGCCACCAGGAACGGCGGTCCCTCCCTGTTGCAGCTCTCAGCCCGTCCCCTGAGTATGGATGAGGCACAGAGGGGGGAGGGGGAGTCACCGTGGGAGGGACAGAGCCCAAAGGGAAGGCCACGTGCAGAGTCAGCGTGAGTTTGGTCCACAGCCCTTGCAGGCATGACCAGCGAAAGCCTGACGGGGCAAGGAGGTCAGTATCTTCTCTGAACTAACTACCCTGCCCGCCTGATCTGCGGGAGCAGATGAGCCCAACGCTCCCGCTCAACCTCAGTCTTCATTGCCCTGCTTTTTGCAGTGTCCTGTCCCTCGGCATTAACGAAGCCGAGTCCCGCTCCATGCTATAATCGCAGGCTCCTCGCCATCCTTGGGACGTTGTGTTCTCAGCACAGAGCAGCCTCCAGCAAAGAGCCCCATCACCCCCGTCTCTCCAGCTACAACACTGGGGGACTCCTCCTTACCCATGAAGATCAGGAAGAAAAAAAGAAAGGCAAAAGGATGTGTCCGCTCCTCCATGGCTTCCTCCTTCCTTAAGAAATGTGTATTTTTATTTTTCAATTACAGTTGACAATGTAATATTAATTTCAGGTGCACAACTAGCGATCAGACATTTATGAAACTGAAGTCGAGTACCCGTCTGACACCACACACAGTTAGTACAATATTACTGACTATCTCTCCTATGCTGTGCACTGACATCCCTGCGACTACTCTGTCACTACCAACTTGTACTTTTCAATCCCTTCACCCTTTCTCCCATCACCCAGACCCCCCTCCCAGCTGGCAACCTTCAAGATGCTCTATGGATCTAAGTATCTGTTTCTAGCTTATTTGTTCATTTTGTTTTTTTAGATATAAGTTAAATCAGGAAATTTGTCTTTCAATGTCTGACTTATTTTCACTCCACACAAAACCCTCCAGGTCCATCCATGTTGCAGATGACAGGATTCCATTCCGTGTCATGGCAGTGTCACATTCCACTGTCTACATGCATCTTCTTCATCCATTCATCCACTGGTGGACACAGGTTGCTTCTGTATCTTGGCTGCTGTAAATAAGGCTGCAATGCACCTACAGATGTGTCTTTTCGATTGAGAGTTTTGAGTTTTTTTCAGATAAATACCCAGAAGTGGAGTTGCTGGGTCCTTTTAGTCTCTTGCTATAGTCTTTGTTTTAAAGTCCACTTTGTCTGGTATAAATGTTGCTACCTCAGCTCTTTTTGTTTGTTTATTTCTATTTTCACAAAATATCCTGTTCTATTTCTTTACCTTCATTGTGTGTGTGTGTGTGTGTGTGTCTTTCCATCTGAAGTTACTTGAGTCTCTTGTAGTGAGTATATGTACAGATCTTGAATTGTTATACCTTCAGGCACCATATATTTTTTTTATTAGGAGATTTAATCTGTTTGCATTTAAAATAATTGTTGACAGTTACTTATTCATTGCCATTTTAGTATTCACATTTTTCATCTTTTTAATACTTCTTCTTAAAGAACTCTCTTTAGCATTTCTTGTAATACTGGTTTGGTAGCAACGAACTCCTTTAGTTTTTTGTTGTCTGTGAAGCTCTTTGTCCCTCAAATCGAAAGGATAGTATTGCTGGATAGAGTAATCTTGGTTGCAGGTTCTTGCTATTCATCTCTTTGAATATGTTGTGAAAAATTTCTTCTGGCCTACAAAGTTTCTGTTGATAAATCAGCTGACAGTCGTATGGGCACTACCTTATGGATAACTACCTGTTTTCTCTTGCTGCTTTTAAGATTCTCTCTTTGTCTTTAACTTTCGGAATTTTAATTATGATGTTCTTGGTATGGGCCTCTTTAGGTTCTTCTTGTTTGAGACTCTCTGTGTTTCATGGACTTGCATGTCTAGTTCTTTCATCAGCTTAGGGAAGTTTTTTATCATTATTTCTTCAAACGGGTTTTCAGTTCCTTGTTCTCTGTCTTTTCCTCCCCATACCCTCATGATGTGAATGTTGGTACACTTGTAGCTGTCCCAGAGGCTCCTTACAATATCATGTTTTTTAATTTTCTATCTTTTTTTTCCTATTCAGACTGTTTTCGGCTTCCTCATCTTCCAAATAACTGATCTGACCCTCTGCGTCATCTACTCTAGATTTGCTGTAATGTATTCTTCATTTCTGGCTGGTTCTTTTTTATGTGTTCTATCTCCGTTTTTAAGTTTCCTGTCTCTGTTGAGGTCTCACTAAGTTCCTCTACTCTTTCCCTAAGCTCACTGAGCATCCTCACAAGCAGTGTTTTGAACTCTGCACCTGGTAGACCACTTGTCTCCATCTTCTTTAGTTCTTTTTTCTAGAGTTTTGTTCTGTTCTTTCTTTTGTGATGTTTCTTTGTCTCCTCATTTTGGCTGCTTCCCTGGTTTATTACTGTATTAGGTAGAGTTGCTGTGTCTTCTGGTCTTGGTAGAGTGTCCTTGTGTAGCAGGTGTCCTATAGGGCCCTGCTTCTTCCCAAGTCACCTGAGCTGGATGCCCCAGATGCATCCCCTGTGTGGGCTCTGTGCACCCCACTGTGGTAGTTGAGCCTTAACTACTGTTGGCCTATCAGTGGGAGGAATTTACCCCAGGCTGACAAGCTGAGGACTGGCTGCAATGCCTCTAGACTATCTGCTGTGCAGGGACTGACTCTACTGTACTGGGCTCGCTTCACTGGGGCTCTGGTGCCCAGGGAGCTCCCCTTTGAGTGTGCTGCTCATGGAGACAGTTCAGTGGTACTTTGGCATGGTCTGTAGCTTTGGAGGTTCTCCTTGAGGAGTGAGGGACTCCAGACCCTTCAGGCCCCCCAGCTCAGGGACCCAGTGCTGGGAAGAGACATCCAGTAACTTCTGACTGGGAAACCCATGGGCACTGTGGCTGAGAGAGAGAGAGGGTTTCTGGAGTCCCAGACATTCTTCTTAAAGCGCCCAGACATGGACTCACTCCCGCTGAGTTCCACCTCTGGGTCAGCAGCTTTAAAGGTACCCAGGACATTCGGGAGGAACTGAACTGTCTAGCTTCAGAGTGAGAGCAGGGGGCAGCTTTGGAACCTCCCGAATGATGCAGACCACAATCAGCTGCTGTCTGTGTCCTGCCCAGGGCCACCTGGAATGAGCTACAAAACTATCTGCAGATGGCTGCTACTTGTGCTGGGCGTGGTGATGCCCAAGAGAGGTCAAGTGGCAAACCAAAGCTGGCTGCTGCTATTGCCAACCTGGGGCCAATTAGCAAGAAGTATGGGTCACACGAAGCCAGATTATCTTATTTGACCGATTTTAGGAAAGTCCCCTGCATAAGCCAAGAGCGGGCTCTGTATGAAAATCCACTGGAAATGGCTTGGATGGCCCTGAAAGTTGGTTGGGGTGGGGCACCAGGGTGGACAAACAGTTAGCCAGGTTGATGGAGTCTCAGATAT
Source organism: Murina feae (assembly GCA_004026665.1). Taxonomy (NCBI): domain Eukaryota; kingdom Metazoa; phylum Chordata; class Mammalia; order Chiroptera; family Vespertilionidae; genus Murina; species Murina feae. The sequence goes on along the minus strand of PVJC01005436.1, from coordinate 8,976 downwards.
GGTTTAAGTCTCCATCGACGGCCAGCTCTGTGGAAGGAAGGCTCAACAAAGGAGCAATGGCCTCTGCCAGCACTTCTGTCTGGGAGAAAGCTGCCCCTCCAGCCCTCACCCTGAAGCCAGACAGCTCAGTTCCTCCTGAATGTCCCAGGCACCTTTTGAGCTGTTGCCCTGGAGGTGGAGCACAGCAGGAGTGAGTCCATGTCTGGACCCTTTAAGAAGAATGTCTGGGACTCCAGAAACCCTCTCTCTCTCAGCCACAGTGCCCATGGGTTTCCCAGCCAGAAGTTATGAGATGTCTCTTCCCTGCACTGGGACCCTGAGCTGGGGAACCTGGGGGGCCTGGAGTCCCTCGCTCTTCAATGGAACTTCCACAGCCCAGGCATTCCTCCTAATTGTTAACTGTCACCGTTAACCGCGGCTGTGGGACCAGCTCATTCCGCATCCCCCCCTCCTACCAGTGTCAGCGTGACTCCTTCTACGTATTCTTAGTTCTAGAATTTTTCTTGAGGTTCAGGCAGCCCTGCGTGAAGGTGGTTCTGTAGTTTAGTTGTCATCTTGATGTGGTTGTGGGAGGTTTCGGGTGCCGCATTTACCCACACCGCCTGACTGGTCTCTCCTGCCCTCTTCTTCCTCCTTTTATCTATTTCCTGTTCTCTCCCTCATTCTTCCAGTCTCCCCTATCCTTTTTCTCCTTCTCTCTCCTTCCCTCCCTCCCTCCATCCCTCTCTCTGTCTTAACGTTTTTTAAATCACTCAAAAAAGCAATCAAGCTGATGCTGTCGTGTCTGGGCTCCACAAACTCATCTCAGCGGAATGTGCTTGCAGGAACCAGCTCTGCTGGAAGTCCTGCAGGTGTAAGACACGCCCAGACTCTGACCCTCGGACCCAGCTGTCACCCGCCATCCTATGCCAAGGCCAAATTTACCTCACTAGCACTAAAGAACAGGAGCCAGGCTTTTTCAAACTAACACAACAATAGACCCAACATCCCCAAATTCTTACGTTTTTACAAGAGCTATAAACCTTTAGTTAAATAAACCAACAATTGAGAGAGAGCAGCACAATGGACAATGGCTTTGCTTTATAAAGAACTGACAGCACAAGAAGTCCCACAGAGCTCATGTAAACAGCCACGGGTCCACCCATGTCTCTCTCCTCAGCCCTCAACCCCCCACCCCGTGCTGCAGGGTCACCCACGCCCCTTTCCAGAAGAGCTACTCTGGAAACAGCTGGGACTTACAGAGAACCTGGGAGCTTAGGCATAGAATGGAATTTTTTTTTTTTAGAAAACTAAAGGTATCAGTTTGAGGCAGGTACCTTTCCCTGGGGTTATATTCCTGTAGTACAGCACTCTATTATAGACTCCTGCATTCCAAAACATCTTCCCTCACAAAACTGGGATGATTTTTTTCAACTTTCTACTCAAAGGCCATCAATTTGACTACTGAAATAGCTGCTGGGTTAAAATAACAAAGAGCCCGTCCATGTGACTCAGTGGTTGGAGCATCGACCTATGAACCAGAGGTCACAGATCAATTCCCAGTCAGGGCTCATGCCTGGGTTGTGGGCTCAATCCTTAGCAGGGTGTGCAGGAAGCAGCCAATCAGGATTCTCTCTTATTGTTGATGTTTCTATCTCTCGCTCCCTCTCCCTTCCCCTCTGAAATCAATAAAAATACGTATTTTTTTAAGAGTCATAAAGAGATACCACTGCACACCTATCAGAATGGCCAATATCAGGACCACTAACACCACCAAACGCTAGCGACCATGTAGAGCGACCGGAACTCTCATTCATTGCTGGAAGGAACGCAAAATGGTCAAGTCACTTTTGAAGATAGTTTGGCAGTTTCTTACAAAACTGAAGATACCCTTACCGTGTGGTCCAGCAATCACGCTTCTTAGTATTTACCTAAAGAATTGAAAATATATAGCTACCAAAAAAAACCCTGCATATGGATGCTTATAGCAGCTTTATTCATAATTGCCAATACTTGGAAGCAACCAAAATGTCCCAGTAGATGAATGGATAAGTAAAGGGTGGTACATCCTGATAATGGGATATTATTCACTGCTAAGAAGAACTGAGCTAAGAGGTCATAAAAAGAATGGAGGAATCTCAATACATCACTAAGGGAAAGCAGTCTGAAAAGCCTACACACTATGTGATTCCAAATCTGACATTCCTGAAAAGGCAAAACTGGAGACAGCTGAAAGACGAGTGGCTGCCAGGAGTTGGGGTGAGTGTTAGGGGTGAATAAGATGAGCACAAAGGACTTGGGGGGCAGGGAAAATACTCTGTAGGATACCATCAATGATGAATTACACATTTCCAAACCCACACACTACCCAGCACCAGGAGTGAACTCACGTGAATAGAGATGGGTGGATGAGGGTGTCAGTGTAGGTTCATTGATTGTAAAGAATGTCCCCCTCTGGTGTGTGATGTTGATAATGGGGTAGGAGAGGGAATATGGAAAATCGCCATACCTTCCCCTCAATTCTGCTGTGAACCTTAAACTGCCCTAAGAAACTAAAGTCTTACGTTCTGAAAAAAAACTGGGAAGGTTAAGACTCGATGGGCCATTTGCATCCTAGCATGAATTTGTCCCAATGAGCAATCCACTTGTCATTGGATAACATTTGCTGAATATCTACCATGCGCAAGAAAAGTATTATCTCTGCTCTCATGGATCTCATGGTTTAAAAAAAAAAAGTAATAAAACAATTAATTAAAATACATGAGTAAATTTTTTTTCAAACCTCACATAAGGATATTTGCCCATCCATTCTTAGGGAGAGTGGAGGAGAGAGGGAGAGACAGAGAGAACTATCGATGTGCGAGAAACACATTGATTGTTTCCTCCTGCATGAACCCCGGGCCGGGGAAGATCCTGCAACCGAGGTACATGCTCTTGACCAGAATCAAACCTGGACCCCTTCTGTCCACAGGCTGACGCTCTATCCACTGAGCCAAACCGGCTCGGGCTTCAGGGAAACATTTTTTGATGTAATAAATAACCAGAAGGTGAAATAGGACCACATTTTTAGTATTTGCTCAAATGGCACCCACTGAGGGACAGGAGTTCCTTCTGGAGCACGGGCACAAGAAGGGCCCAGAGCCTGAAGATGAGGTGCTGATGTAAAGGCTACCCAGAGGAGCAAGGATGCTGAAGCCCCTGAGATGCCAGAATTCCTTACAGAGAGACCCAGAAGGTGGAAAAGGGATGGGGAGGGGGTACCATGAGACTGCCAAGTGGGAGCTTTGTCTGCTTCAAACTTCTCCTGAACATCAATGGAGATACTTTGGTGGCTAGCTATGAAATGGGGAGGTGGAAGGGAGGGGGAGACAGAAGGCAGTTAGAAGTAACAGTGAATTATTTCTTTGTGTTGTAATTATTGACTTGTGCAATTCTCAGTAAACCACTAGGTAGGAACTACTTTAGATTACAAGGATATCTTATCACAAATCTCAAATCTCTTAAATAAAAGATAAGAATGAGGCTCACATCCTAGGCCCGAAGTGCATCCTTGCATCCATGCATCCAGAATAGACATAAATCCACTATTTAAACTCTGTTCCCAGCGCCTAACATATGGCGGACACTAACTTCATCCGTCTTCGGGCTGCTGACTTTCACCACAAGTGACTGACATCGTGATAATTATTCTGATCGATGAGAAGAATTAGGTTATTAATTGTCTTAACCTGCTGCAAAACTGACTGAATAGATGTTATTACAGTTTTCATTAGAATATCAAATTAATGACTGTGATATTATATTTAAATAGAACTAAGACAATTTTTATGTAATAATATGTTTTTCTATTCTAAGTGTTTTTACTCTTTCCAGATAAATACTATAAAAGAGTACTGGTACCCTCATCGTTATGATGTTTTAAAATTAGACACTTGGTTCAAGCATTTCCAACTGTCTTCACTCTTTGGGCTTCAACTATTCTGTAATATGAAGCTAAAACTACCTAATTTGTAAAGCTTTGAGGATTAAATAAGCGGTTAGGATGTTTACACTGCTGTGTTCATGCTACCACTTTGTTCTAACATTTTGAATCTGAGAAGAAACATTGTTTTTAAAAATTTTATAATAATGACAAATTTTTATCATTACAATTTTTTGAGAAATGAACCCAAGTGAGTTAATAGAGTCCTTCATAAATGTCTTATACTACACAAACTCCTCTATGTTTTCAATTTTCATTTTTATTTAATTATTTTCACTTGGATCAACTCATTTTTATTAAGATTAGATAATGGTAATTTGACTTATTTATCATCTTTGTTTATACCAAACATATTGTAAGTTTTAAGATCAATATTCCACCTGGCCGACATGACTCAGCAGTTGGACGTGGACCTATGAATCAGGAGGTCATGGTTTCATTTCCCAGTCAGGGAAAGGCCTGGGTTGCAAGGCTCAATCCCCAGTAGGGAGCATGCAGGAGGCAGCCAATGATTCTCTCTCATCATGGATGTTTCTCTGTCTCTCTCTCTCTCCCCTCTCCCTTCTGCTCTGTAATCAGTAAATTTTTTTTAGAAAAAAAGAATAGAAAAGATCACTATTCCTACCAACTTCAATTTTCCTGAATTAAATTTATATTCTATTTGGTCAAGAAGATCTCATTCTTCTTTCAATTTAATTCAAAGCCAAATTTTACGGAAGGCCATTTATACCCTCATCAGGTTTATTCTTACGTTGGTTATTCCTTCCATTAGTTTTCATTAGCAATTAAACACAATCATGGGAGTTCTCCTTATTTTTCAGAGACTATGGTTATTAGATTTTTTTGTGAGACAGAGAGGAAAGTGAGGAGAAGCAAACAGGAAGGAGATGAGGGAAGGAAGGAGTGAAGGAGAAGAGAGAAATATGGACACAGAAAGAAGAAAATAGAGAAAGCAGAAAACAGACCATAGCAAAGAGTAAGGAAGGAAGTACCTTCCTCTCAATTCTGCTGTGAATCTCAACCTGCTCTAAAATAAATAAACAGACAGAGAGAAAGATAAACTGAAAAATGAAGTCTGCAGGCACAGTCCCAGCATATTCCTGGGGACTGAAGTGAGGTCAGGTGTCATCGGGGGTCAAATAAACAGCTTCATAAGTGAGATGGAAATAGCAGGTTTATATGGTTAGTTTCTTTCATTAACATGATGATGATGATATTTTAATAGGTTGTTTTCCAAAACTGTGTAATTAAGCCACCTATTACTCATAATAGACACTTTAAAAAATTGATCAGTAAAGCCCAACTATTATTCATAATATACATTTTTTAAATTATAAAACAAAAATCTCAATTTCGGTTACCTTCCAGCACCATTTTCATTTCTCATCTCATGCACACACACATATATACACACATGCACACACAGGCACACAGGCATGCATGCAAAAGCAACTATGTCCCTCCTGGAGTGCTCTCTTCTCATGTTCAAAACACTGGTTTACGTGTTGACTCTTGGGGTCAATGCATGTGGAGAGAGAAGGCCAAAGAACAAGAAGAAGGAAGAGGAAGAGTGGACATCTCCCTCTGCCACGTTTGGTCTCAGGGCTGGCTCTAGGTGGATTTTATAATAGGCTAGAGGCCCAGTGCATGACATGCTGCACTCGGAGGCTATGGGGGTCCCCTCAGCCTGGCCTGCTCTCTTTAGCTGTCTGGGAGCCCTCAGGGGATGTCCAACTGACAGGGGGCATGGGCCTAAGCCATCAGTCGGACATCCTTAATGCTGCCACCACTGCGCTTGCCAGATGGCTGAGCAGTGCTCCCCCTCTGGAAGTGCACTGACCCCCAGGGGGCAGCCCCTGCATTGAGCATCTGGCCCCTGGTGGTCAGTGTGCCTCATAGCAACTGGTTGTTCTGCCGTTAGGTCAATTTGCATATTAGCCTTTCATTATATAGGATAATGTTACCATGTTCTTATTCCCTTTCTTTCCTGAACTTGCTGTTACCTCATTTTTCTCTCTCCAGGACAGCTGAACCCTCATACTTCCCAGGACAGCCGAACCCTCAACCTGCCCCTTCACCCTCGTCTAAGGCTTGACCAGGACCCAGGCTTATTCAGACACCTGGAGTTCTAGAGCTCAGTTTCCCCATTCACATGTTCTGTCCCCTCCATACAGCCGATTGCCCGCTCTGAAAGAAAAGCCACCTGATTAAATCAATCTCTGCTGATTTGTAAGTGACTAATAGCAATTTAGCCCTCTCAAAGGCACTTTAAAACTACCATGAATCTTAATAAAGTTTAAATCCCTACAACATGTTTAAGAGATTAAGGAGTTAGAAGCGGAGTTCTGACAGGTAGCCACAAGGTAAGCAGGCTAGCCCAATGGGAAGCTCCCCTGGCCCAGGCCAGTTCCATCCGCTCAGATGTTTTCAAGGTCACCTGCTGTTTATAAAAATAAAGGTCAGCAAAGGGAAGGGCAGGGTCTCTGGGGTTTGTAGGGAGGTGGGCAAGGGTGGCAACTGGGCATGAAGCCTGGCACAGGGGCTAAGACCCCAGTCGGCAAGCAGGTGCCTACATTCACATCCCAGCTTCGTCATTCACCAACAACTTAACTTGGAGCACAAGTCACTTAACCTCCCTGCTCCACAGCTTCCCCATCATACAATGGCAATAATAATAACCATAACAATAGTAATAATAACAATTGGAACAATCCTATATAATAAAAGGGTAATATGCAAATTGACCCTAACAGCAGAACGACCAGGAATGACTGGTCACTATGACACATACTGACCACCAGGGGGCAGACGCTCAATGCAGGAGCTTCTCCTGGTGGTCAGTGCACTCCCACAGGGGGAGCTTTGCTCAGCCACAAGCCAGACTGACAGCTGCCAGCACAGCGGTGGTGGTGGGAGCCTCTCCTGCCTCCTCAGCAGTGCTAAGGATGTCCGACTGCAGCTTAGGCCTGCTTCCCACTGGCAAGTGGACATCCCCCAAGGGCTCCTGGGCTGCCAGAGGGATGTCTGACTGCCAGCTTAGGCCCGATTCCCCAGGGGAACGGGCCTAAGCCAGCAGGTGGACATCCCCCGAGGGATCCCAGACCACAAGAGGGCACAGGCCAGGCTGAGGGACCCCCCCGAGTGCACAAATTTTTGTGTACTTGGGCCTCTAGTAGTAGTAATAATAATATAAACCTGGTTGTTATAAAGATGTGAGTAGTTCTTACAAACAAACTTGGAACACAGACAGCACATGTCAATATTTGCTGCAGCCACTTAGTACAGACGGACTGTTCACAGGTCATCCGTGTTTTCCATCAGTGAGGTCATGGCCACTGGATTTCCTTATCAGAGTTTCAACCACAATGGCCCGTCTTGGGGAGACATTACTGCGAAAAACCTGCCGCCTATTCAGAACGGCGGACTTGGTGCTACGCTGGTTGTAGTTCCAGAACCTTCAGAGCAGCAAGAGCCCTCAGACTTCGGACGTGTCGTTCTACAGATCAGAACACCAAGGCCGGAAAGACCAAGTCACTCAGGCAAGCTCAGGGCGGCGCGGGGAGACCCGAGGTGGAATCCACATCTCTGCGCCCACCTCTCCCCACCACCCGAGGCAGGTGCCCTCTGCTGGCAAGGGTCTCTCTGCGTGTGGAACCCCAGGGAACCAGAGAGCCCAGGAAGTCCTCGGGGGCCCCATCACGGTGGTCCTTTCTGCGAGTTTAGGAGGAATTGGGGAGACCTCCTGCAGATGCTGCATGGCCAGAGGCCATCTCTCTTGACTTCCCAAGTCTGTTCCCCGTAAACCCCCCGGGGCCAGCCACTTCTACTGAGCTGTCGCCCAACCTCAGGAACGGGAAACCATGGCCACAGGGTTGCAGGTGATTAAGGGCACGGCATTTATTAACGGCCGGGGGTATATGAGTCCGATGTCACTGGTACACTCGCTTTCACGGACTGCCTGGTCCTGAAAAATGGAGGCCCTCTCCCCACACCGAGAGGAGGGCCGGTCACCATGGGAGGAAAACGTCGCCAAGTTCACGGCCGCCCAATCTGCTTATATTTATGGTGCAGCCGTGGGTAGGCCCCTCGGAATCACAAAGAAATACTTGCACAGGCCAGACACCCAACGCGAAGTTCTCACGGCTTTCTCCCGCCTTGTTTTCAAGATGAAATAAGACGGTGTGTCTGGTGAGGGGAGAGTTGTCACTTGAATGTATTTACAGCATCTCAGAGTCCATGGTGGGACGTACGGCTGATCCCTCGATTTCCTCCTCACTGCTGTATATCTAACGTTACGTCTGCCAGGCACAGCGAGGACCTCAGCATCTCCCCGCTCAACCAGAGAAAAAATGTTCCAACGGGGGGAGGGGGAAGGAGGTAGAAAAACTTACAAACCTTATCTGGGCTTTCATTCAAAACAAATTCCTTCTCCGGCCTATAAAATATTGCCAAGAACACGTGCGACGGTGCAAACACTCCATCATCAAGGAGCTGGGGAACTGACGGTGGGTTTCCTGCCGGTTCGTGGGCTACTGGGCCCCGCTGAGCTAACACGCGCAGGCGTCTGACAGGCACTGGAGATGGGAGTGAACCCTCCATCACGGAGCTGAGGTTTTGCAAACGACGAACTTTCAAATTTCTTTCAATGCAGCTTGTGGCGCAAAAAAAGAAGAAGAAACTGCAGCCAAGGATTTCACTGAAAGGGAGACAACTGAGCACTTTTTCCTGTGGAGAGCTGCAGTTGGCCGAGTATCCAGACAGGACCCAAACGAAAATAAACGCTCAGAGCCGCCCCCTCTGCCGTACAGGCCACCCAGGCCACCACAGGCCCGCAGGCCCCAGGGTGAGTGCAGGCACCTCCCCACTTCCCCTCCGATAGCAAAGGGCAGAAACCGGGCAAGGAACACATCTGACTTCCAAAGAGCACATTCTGGTCGCCAGCACCATCCACACGTGATGACAAGTGACACATTCTTAGAGGCCCCCGTCCCCCCCTCCCCCAGCACTGGGGTCAG